>JASDQU010435885.1:18056-36854 GCA_032191745.1 Picea mariana
TTTTTATTTTTGTTTTCTTTTTAATTTTAATTTCCGTTTATTTTATTTGTTATGTATTTTTAATATGTGTTTTTATATCGTTTGCTTTTAATATATGCTTTTTATATTTTATATTTTTAATTGTTTTGTAATATTTTAATTAATTTAAATTTTAAATTGTTTTATATTTGTTTTTTAATTAATGTTTTAACTTATATAGTTTAGTTTTTGTTATATTATATTTTACATTAATTTATGTTTTTATATTGTTTTATTTTAATTGTTTTTTATTTATATGTATGTTATTATTGTTTTATTGTTTTCATGCAATTTAATGTGTGATTAATAAAGAACTAACCTAAGTATTAACAAACTAACTTAATTATTAATCATTAATTAATTAATTAATAATTAATTTATTATTAATAAGTTTAATCTAACTTTATTAATCTAACGTTTTTTTTTTTATCCTAAGTTTGTTTATTCATGCAGGGATGAGGGACTGAAAGACGTAGTAGTGGATGAATGATGCAGCGGGGTGATGGAGGATCAGGCGAAATGGATGGAGGGGGTAATGGAATCAACCGAGCCAGATGTCTTCATCATGGGGGCAACACCAAATAAGCAACTGAAGAGTTAAGTTACCTATGATTATAGGACCCCAACACCCTCGAAGAGGCAAGTGAACATTGCTCTCAGTAATCAAAGTGCTATTTCTGGTGTTATTCCGGTATTATTCTGGTACTATTGTGGTATAGTTCTAGTTATATCATTCTTTATCTTCCATTTCTAGCTAATTATTTATGTTCTGCATACTATTTTATATTTGGAATATTACACCCCGTTAGGAAGAAATGGTCCCCATTACATAAAGTTCCTCCATCATATGGGGAAACTTTTGTTAAATCTCACTCCTAGTGAAGAAGTTTCCCTACTTTGATGACCTGATAGAGTTGGATGTTCTATTGTCGTGTGCCCTTCATCTTAGTGTCCATGATTTGATCAATTGTCACATATTCAATGTAGTCAGGATTGAGTTCTGCAGGGGCCAAGTTCTCCGTCACATCTGAAGTTTCCAATAGAGGTGGAAAATATGGTTGAAGTAGTTCCACATTAAATACCAAGTATAAGCAAAGGAAAGGGGAAATAATTAATTCAAAAGAATTCTCACCAACATCCTTGGTAATGGTGTAAGTCCCGTATCATAGTGGGAGGAGCTTCTGATGGGGTTCTGTGAGGAACTCTTTCTGCAAATGAAAGCATACCTTATCTCTCACCTAAAAATTGTGGGGTACTCAATGTTGATCATGGCATGCTTGTATTTGGTGTTGGATTTCTGCAAAATATCATGAATTTGTTGTTGGATGTGCTAGATTCACTCAATAAATTTGGATACACGATCAACCTCGGTCTAGGCATGGGAGGATTCTTCTTGTGTAGCTACAATGGGAAGAAGCATGTCAATGGGGGGAAATGGCTGGAACCCCAAGAATTCCTGAAAAGGGTTATGGCCAATATAGTTGTGGACAACTATATTGTAGCTATGTTGAACATACAAAAGTCTCTCATCCCATGTGTGCGGGTGTTTGGAATTGTACATCCTCAAGATATGGAAAATCATCCTATTGACTACCTCTATTTTCCCATCAGCATGTAGGTGGAAGGCAATTGATTTGGTCAACTTGGTGTCCATCATCAACCATAGGATGGAAAAAAAAGTACTCGGGAACTTATTGTCTCAATCTAAAATAATGGTTCGTGGGAGCCCAAAATGAACTCAAACATGTTCAAGCAACATCTTAACAATGGCCTCAACTATAGTTTATGATTCTCTTCTTCTAGGGTGCCAAAACTACTTTGGTGAGAATTATCCCCCTGCGGACAGGCTGAGTGCCCCTCACTTGGTTTTCCTACAAGTGAGACAACCTATAACAAATGGAAACTAACATCCTCCTAACTAACTATTCTATTTTGTTGTGAGAGGGTTGAGAGAGAAGGGGAGCAAGTATGTGCACCTGATTTCTGACATTTGTCCTCACCGCTCCAATGGTTGAGCTCTAATCCAAGTAGGTCCCTCATGAACTCAAACCTGCAAGAACAGAGAAATCTTCTCCTACTAATATCTATGATTAGGTAATAAAAACCCTACCAATTGATAACTTACACAAAGTAATCAAATAGACAAGAAATGAACAAGAAATTCTAAGATAAATAGGTCAAGTTCTTATATTAATGAAAAAAAAGAAGTTTACAAACTGATGATGCTACAATCCTCCAAGCTTCTTTCTTCAGCCCTTGAACATGAATCCAACTTAGCTTCTTCATAAAGGTTTGGATATCTTTCACAATATCATTGGTTTTATGTATTCCTTGTTTTTCATCCCCCTTCTCACTCTGAAATGGCTTGGTTATATAGATTCATAGGAGCCCGACCACTTAGGATAAATTAGGGACTTGGTTGAGAAAATAATGGATCTTGGTAAGGGATGAGTTATCTTCATAACAAGGTTATTCCCATCATAGCATAGAATCCAAGTTTGAACTAATATGGTGACAAAACCAAGAAAACAACCCAAGAAGATCCTGGATTCTTCTCAAAATTTCCCCCTAGAATAATGGACTTTGACCTTATCAAGATGGTTTCTCCCCTATAAGGGTAGACAAAGTGACATGGTCACTCCCCTAACATTGTGTCAAGGGGATGGTCGCTTCGCTAGAGTGAAAATGGGAGTGTCCATGGTCAAATGAAGCCAGGACTGAGTGAAAAAGGACAAATTGGCAGGGTTTGAAGGCGTCTTCTTCTTCTTGATGCTCAAGGGGATGTAAGGGATCATTCATGCATGGTGTTGAGGTGGTGACACTTCAAAAAAGTGCAACAAATAAGGTACAACACTTAGCAGAATGGACTATCGCATTTGTGACACTAACGTCACTAAGCAAAGTGAAGTGCAACACTTACGACACTTACCAAAGTGCAGTGAGACACTTTACGACACTTAGAAAAATGTGACAAAATGGTGTATAACAGATGCCCCCCAAAGTGTGAGATCAGAGGAGAAAAATGATGGCTGAAACACTTTGTAATAATGTGGAATCAAGGGACTGAAGTCAGAAGACCTGTCGAAAAAACAAGCAAACATCCATCAAAATATATATATCATCCCTGAGGTAGGCTTACCCATACTCAGAATAATCTTAACTCAAAGCATGGTCAATGACCAATAAACTGCAGATCCATGAAAGTATTAAATACGGATATGGCCACCAAACTTACAATGTGGATCCATATTTCCATGACTCGATCAAAATGTAGCCATGAGATTGTACACAGTGGAGCTACAACATGAAAAATTATAGCCATAGACCAATACAACATGGATCTATGTCACCATATATATCACAACTTCATAATCTCCATCGCAGCATGGGTAAGACAAATAACAAAAATGAGTGTTTACTGAAAATTCCCCCTAGGGTCTTCAATCCCGATCCTGAATTGTACGAATCTAGCCACATGAATAGATGTCTTGGCATCGAACATGGTAGAAACCACTTGATTACCGATCAATGATGTATACCATTAACAAATGCGAGGGAAATCACCAGTGATGACAATGACTCCTAAGGTACTTTAAGTACATCCCAATGAATGCGAATAGATAATCTGAAGTTGAACACTCATGGAATCAATCGATCAGAGGTTAATGATGTAAACCAACTATCGATAGCAAGGGAACCTGCCATTGAGGCATGCAGGCTCTAAGGTACTAATTTGTTTCTAAATGTAATTCCCGTATAATGTGCTGGTGTCGAAGAAAATCGACTCGTTGAAGGAGGGCCATGATGCATCCCCCATCATCGAAACAAAACGAATAAGGACAGTGATGAATAATGATGGATCAAATGATGGTGAGCTAACACAGGGGTGAAAATGTAGAGGTTGACTTCCCTTGAACATATGGTGGCATAATGAATGACTTGGCATCATTGACTCAACAAAGCATGAAGATCAAGTATGATGATGTGACGACAACCAATGGATCTCTTCGAAGGAGTCGAAAGAGTATGATGACACATGGAATGAGACGAAAACCAAGGGTTCTCTTTTGAAGGATTCAAAATAGTATGATGACACATGATATTCAAACAAGTTCCATGTCCAAGGGAGACATCAAGCTTCCATAAATGAAAGACTTGACCCACTTCTAAGAAATTCCCCACCACCCAGATAGGCGAGTACCTCTTTTTTTTTTAGCGAGCTTGAGGAGGATAATAGGTGCATGGTATAATATCATATTTGATGATTCCCATATTCACATATTTAACGAACTTGAAGAAGGAAGGGTTCAGTCCCATATGGGTCCTTCCTTGTGTATATTTTATGAGTCCAAGGAAAGAAAAATCGATGGTCTTTTCATCTTTCAAGAGTTAGAAAATATTTAGAAAGAAGACTCCAAATGGAATTTTTTGTGAAATTAGTAGCATAGCCAATGCCAAGGAAAGTAGTAGGCCCAATGACGTTATTTGATCCTAGAAAATATAAGGAGACCTACCAACAAGCAAGAAAAAAATTAATTGGAGAATACTAGATAACATCAAATTCGACTACGCCACCCTTGTATGATAGACCAATGATTTTTGATATGCCTCTAGTATATGACCCTTTAGAAAGGCAAGTTGAAAACGTAAGTAATTTGAAATATTTATTAAGAATTTTTTTAGAATTAATGAAGGATGAATATGATTTAAGCATGATGCATGGAATGATTGATCGTTGCACCCAAGAGAAAGAGATATATGTCTCACATAGAGAATTTAACCAGGTGTGCCGTAAGAAGACAATGAATCGAGAGTTTCGACTCAATGCACAGATAGGGAACTATGACATGGACAATATCATTCTAGACCTAGGCTCTAATGTGAATTTAATCCCCAGACAAACTTGGGAAATGATGGGCCAACCAAAGATGATTTTGTCTCCTATCTAGTTGATATTAGAGAGCCAACAAAAAATTGTTCTAGTTGGAAGGTTGACAAGGGGTAAGTGTCAATATTGATGGAGTGTGCAGTGTAGTAGAATTTGAAGTGATCGAAATAGTAGAAGGTAGTAAACCTTATCCATCACTATCAGGACATGATTGGGAATTTGATAATTAGACTATCATTGATCTAAAGAAAAGATATATGATGTTTGAAGTAGAAGACTTGAAGGTTACTACACCGTTAGATCCTACCGAAGGAAGGAGATATGTAGAGCCATCAAAGAGAAAAGAACTTGACACTCTCTATAATATGAATACACAAATGGATGATTATTTGAATCATATAATTGAAGGCGTACTTAGTTGGAGAAGTATCACTTCATGTGCGTCAGAATTTGAAGAAGATCTTGTGAACTTGAAGCAAAGATTGCATGAGGTGTCTACTAGGAAATGTGCAAGGATTACCTGCGCGTTACGATGGATTGGAGCTGAAATAGTTGAACCACCAAGGTATGATGGAATAACTAATGTAGTTTATTTATAAGATAGTTCAAGTTGCAAATATCACATCAGCAGAGACTACTAGCTTTGGATGTTGTGTTGAAAGCAACCCATGTGAGATGGTTGGTTGTGCACAAGGATGGAATAAGTGATTGGAAGCAGTGAAAAAGGTTATTACAATTCAGATTTGGAACAAAGAATGAAAGTATCATGCCAAATTATACTGGATTAATTTTCCCAACAAACTATATTACAAAGTGTACCACAACGTGGAGATCAATACCTCATCAAGAATGAACACATTTATTTGTGCATACTCTGGACACTACTTCGGAGAATTGGTACATAGAACTAGGAGTGTGCAGAGGCACAAAAAATTGGGTAGAATTAACCAGGAACTTCAAGGTAATGTTTGTTTTTGAAAATAATAATTCTTTGAATGACTTAGCCTTGCAGGTTATCAAGAACAAGATTTTTGTGATAGAAGACTCGATGTATAGTACACCTAGAGTTACTGCAACAGTTGAAGAGGTCTTGCACTGCTATAATGTTGTTGAAGAAGACAAGGAGGATGAAGACATAAGGAGTTTTCAGATACCAGAGAATAAAGGGGAGTGCACAGTAGAAGGACCTGAGCTTAAGTCAACTATATATGCAAAGCCTCTAAGAACATGAAAAGTGAACATAGGTACAGAAGATAAGCCTAAGTTTTCCAACATAGGAGACAACTAGAGTGATGAGACAGTCGAGAAGATTGTCAACTTACTATGTGAATACCATGATCTATTTCCAACTACGTTCTTAGAGATGAAAGGAATTGCTGGAGAGTTAGGAGAAATGAAGATCCTGCTAAAACCAGATGCCAAACTTCTGAATAAGAGACCATACAAAATGAACCCCGCGTATAAGAAGAAGGTAAAAGCAGAGATAGACAAGATGTTAGAAGTTGAAATTATAGAACTTGTTAAAGAATTAGCATGGATCATCCCAATGGTAGTACAAGACAATAACACAGGGGGAATGAGGATGTGTGTAGATATGAGAAAGTTAAACGATGCTTTCTTACATGACCCATTTCCTACCCTACTTACAGATGAAGTGCTAGAGAATGTAGGGGGTCAAGAGGCTTACTCTTTTACGGATGGATTCTCAGGATACCACAATATCAAGATTGTGCAGGAAGACAGATACAAGACCACTTTAGTGTTGAATAAGATAAATGGAGAAGTTGTAAAAGGACTAGTTAACGATAGTCAAATGAAATTGTATAGGGACAGTCAGGATTTCGCGCACTAGTACAAACTATGGAGAAGGTGTACCATAGTCCTTGTACCATAGTGTATTATAGACAGAAAAAGAGAAAAAGAAAAAGAAGAAAAGAAATGAAGGATTTTGAAGGTTGGAAGTATGAATCATAAAATGACACAGACAAGAAAGAGAAAGGTGAACTACGCCGAAAGGAAAAAGAGTGTGTGAAGAAATAAGACAAGGTTGGATATCTACACTGATGACAATAGAAGGTATTAAAGAACAAACTTGACGGGACACACATTAAAGAGTGGACATGGTGACGAAGTGGTGGCATCACGTAGTCATAAATGAATAATGGAAAGAATATTTTGATAGGCTGGTAAATCTAATGAATAATCCACTAGAGGACACAGAGTGATTGCAGAATATGAAAAGAATTGTGTTAGAGTACAATTAGATGGGACTATAAATCATGGACATTCCAAAGAAGATAATTGATCGTGACAATACATAACTACAGAAAAAGGGGAAATAAGGAAATCATATTCGAGAGCACAGAGAGTCAGTATTGGTGCAGCGAAAGCCAAGAGTGTTATAGAGAATACCAGATGTGGTTCAAAGGGTTATGGTGTCTGTTGACCCTTGACTAAGTTTTGAGGATCCTTGGTCATGTTTGACCTACTTTTGGGACTTCGAGAGGCTATCGAAGATGGAGCGCAAGTCGAAGCAGAGATCGCGGGATCTCGACCCCTTTTTTAGGGATTTTTGGGGTTTTGGGCTTATGTAACGGGAATGGGGATGTTGGTTGTAGCGTTGAACCCTGATTATTCCCCTGTGCCAACAATGTCAAAAAAGAAGTAGTGTGGTAAGCAAGAAACAACACATGAAAAATATATGAGGGTGCAGTAGCAGGCTTGCACACAGAAGATCAAAATACTGCAAGATGACGTAGTTCCAAGGTTGGAAAACTTCCCCAGAATAGGAAGGAAGCAAGGTCGAAAATAGAAAAGGATCAAGAAAAATAACAAGAACACAAAGAGAAAAGGAAGAGAACATGTTGTGTAGTAAGAACCTATGTTTTATGATACTGGAGAAATAAGAAAACCATCTACTCAAATTGAAGGAGAAATTTAAGAAGGAGTTCCATGCTTATTTGACTCAGTCACTTCTCAGGAAGAAAATTTGTAGAAGAGATATCAACAAAAGCAAGAGAAAAGATCACAACTGCAAGGGAGACATTTCACAAGTTCACGGCGACATGGAAGTAGGCTTGAAGTGGTTCAGGATGAGCCATAGGTTAGTGTTGGGGGCCTATTGGAGTAAAAAATTTTGGGTAAGCATTGGGAATCACACAGGTGCGGACCACGTGACAAGTCAACAAAGGAGAAACACACACATAAGACAATTAACACATTTTCAGGAGCCAGTTTGGAAGGCGGAAGTTAGTTAGGAATTTTGGGACATTTTGTCCACATTGTAATGAGCTAAGCCCCAATATATATGTATAAATATGTATGGGTTTTGGGGTAGAAACTAACATTGAATAGAAGACAGCCAGTCGGTCAGTTAATTAGTTAGTGAGTTTGTTGGCCCTTGACCAAGTTTTGAGAGTTTCTTGGTCATGTTGACCTATTTTGGGACTTCGACAGCTTGTCGAAGGAGGAGCATAAGACGAAGCAGAGATCATGGGATCTCGTCTCCCTTTTGGGCCTCTTTTTGGGTTTTTGGGAATATGTAATAGGAAAGGGATGTTGGCCCATGGGTTTACCCATGTTTAGGCCTATTTTTCATATATAAATAGATGCCTAGGCTAGGAAGAGGAAAAAAGGAGACGAATGAAAGGCTAAGTGCTAGATATAAGTGATGTGAATGTATGGTAAGTGCAAATTGGGGTTTTTGATGCTTTGTGCATGATTGTAAGAGACTTCCAGAGATGAATGCAAGTAGTTGTGACAGATTGTGAAATTCTTAGTGTTGTAAAGTGAGGAAGAAGGATCTAGCGAGCTGCACATATATTTTGTCTTGTGCGGAGTAAGGGCTAGAGGCTTTGTGCTGTAACATATTGACTAAAGGAAATAAAGAAGAAGAGTTGGTGGACGTAGTCCCAGGAGGGGGGTGAACCACGTAAACACTGTGTTATCTTGCTTGGTGCTTGCCTGAATGTGTTTATGTCTTCTTTTCTTAGTGCTTTGAGATGATTAGAAAGATCTGCTTATGCTCAGTTCTTGGTTAGTTACGTCTGACCTATTTTACTTATGTTAAGTTCTTGTATATGGTAGACTACTGTGAATACTGCGAGGCTCTGTTTTATCAACAAAGTAGATAATGATTGCATGATTAAGAACTGAAGGTGCTAATTTCTTTATTAAGTAGTACAATCACATATCTATGTCATAGCTAAGGTTGCAGACACTTGAGTCCTGCAACCACCCCTGCCTCTACCTCGGGTGAGACTTCATCTGCTTCGGAGGTGTTGCCGAAAGGGATAGTAGTTAGGGTTTTGTTGGTGCACTGTTGTAGTGTTGAACCTTGGGTCTGCCCCTCTGCCAACAAATGGTTCTGTTGCCGGGACCTGAAACTGTGATTGCTGGGAACTGAGAAAGAGGAAGCTCTGTGCAAAGATTCATCCTGAAATTGTAAAATCTCTATGCGTATATTTGTGCGCTAGTGCGCAGTATTCTACTTGATCTGAAAATCACTGTGCTAAAAAAAGAAGGCTAGATATGAAGGAAAGAAGCCTGATCTGAAGAAAGGAGGTTGGATCTGAAGAAAAGAAGCAAGATCTGAAAGCTTTGTGCTCTAAGAAAGGTAAAAGTGGAAACTTCTGACTAAAAGAGGTAAGATCTACAAGCTCTATGCTATGATAAAGGTAAGAATAGTTAAAAAAGTCTTAGATCTGAAAGCTTTGTTCTCTGTAAAAGTAAGATAAGTGGAATTTTTTGTTTCTAGAGTATGGATCTAGGTATGATTGATAGATTCTGTCCTAGCCTAAAAAATAGAGCACTAATAGATGAAAGAAGGTTTTATATGAATATATCTGATAAGAATCATGAAAGATATGTTATACCTATGCATAAAAAAGATGTTTGGACTAACAAATGGACGTAGGACCCTAGAAATAATTTGTTGCAGGTTAGCTTATACGATCCTAGTGTGCAATATAGAAGAAGATGGGAATCATTTAAAAGAAAGAGAGGAGTAACCCTCTATTATAGTTGCAGAAGACCAAGGCATCTTGCTAAGGAATGCCCTGGCAGAAGACCTAGTTGTCTTTGTTGTAAGGCTATGGACCATGAAGTATTGGATTACCCTAGAATGATCACTAAGCTTGAAGGAATGAATCTAAATCAAGAGAACCCTAAGGTAGATTCAGAAAAGGCAGAAACCCAACAAGAATCCGAGAAAGTATTGATACAAATAAAAGAAACCCTGAATGACCAACGACATGTCATCTTATCAGAGATCTTCAAAGATAAAGAATGCATTGAAGCAAGAATAGGGGACTTCGACATTGATTGTGTTTTGGATGAGGAAACATAGATGAATATTATGCTAGAGAGAACCTGCGAAGCTATAGGAAGGCCTGCTATGATCCCTTCACTAGGAGGAATATGTTTATTTATAGGAAATCTAGTAAAACTATGTGGAAGGCTTGCTCGGATACCTATGACTGTCAATGGAACTTCGACAGAAGAAGACTTTGAGATTATTAAATTTGTTGAAGACAACACCCCGTTTACCATGCTAATAGGAAAACCTTGGATTGATAGAGATCAAGCCAGATGAAAGGAAGAAGAAGAATTTTTGGAACATAAGAAGCAAGAGTTAAAAGACTTTATGACTAGAAGGATCGCGCACTTGATTGAGGAACAAAAGAGCAGATCACAGATATTTAATACTAGCAACCCGGATGTCGAAGCTAAGAGAACACTAGAGGATCCTCAGAAGATTGAATTACCTATCCCAGACACATAAGAAGTATTATCCAGGAACCCTAGGAAAGAATTTCAACAACGCGAAGTAACTAAGACCAAAGAAGAAAAGAATTAGAACGAGAAAAGCATTACTGAGACGAACCTCACTGGAAAGAATGCTAGAAAGTTAAGAAAGAAAAGGGCTAATACTGAAAGTTTACAGGAGGTTCTAGAAGAGACCTTGCAGAAAGAAAAATTGCATAATTGGAGCTTCGCTGAGATATCAGAACAACGACACATGGCACTTTTCCATGGCGAAGCAATATAGCTATTGGGGCTGATATATCCATTCGACTTCCACTCCGAAAGGACATAAAATAAATAAAGGTTCGTCATATGACCGTTGGATCGCGCCATACCAGATTGAACAGGAGTTAATGGAGGCTCATACCCATTGCAATCCAACCGTTGTTGAATTACCTATTTAGCTCGTCGCGCCATGCATCGAGAACACTTTTTCCAAATCGAGAATTCGAGCCCACAACCTAAGATGAGTTTATACATTGATCATTGTGCTATCGTTCTCTATATCATTACCATATCTGAGTTGTTCCCCGATCTCAAAAATTGTTTATCCCAAGTGCGTATGACAAAAGCATTAAGCGCTGCAGAGAAAGTTGTTGAAGAGGTTCTAATTGACTTGATGATAGAGAGAGTCATGTTGGAGCGAGGGTTATCTACAGGTGTATAAGCATCGTCAACGAGAGGATTGCAGGCCTCTCCTTCCACTGCTCAAGCTAGTCCATCATGACCAGCCGATGAGAAGCTCACTAAGAACAACGATGACATTGTGAATGCTAAGCTGATTCTGAGCATTCTACCTGCTTATCTACCACCTCTGAGCAGCACCATCAATCATGATAGTGTACCCTGCAAATTTGAGTATGCTTTGATCAATGCGTACATTCAGAAAAAAGTGCGTGCAGTTCGTGCCGACCAAGATAAGCTCACCGCGTTGAAGTTTAGTGACTTCAAACTCGGCGACAGGAAGGTTTATAGTATGCTCGCCCCTCATAAATATCTGATGTGAACTAAAGGAAAGAACTCCAAGATTATCTCTCAATCATGGACCCAGAACCTTGCGCAGTCAACCCTACTTAATGTAATGAAGATTCTTCACTTCGGGAGGCATCTAGAAGTAAACACGTGCGTCAATTTGTTGTTGTCTTGATATCATGGAGGATACTTATGGTTGAACCACTACATCACAGTGTATCCGATTTTGATCAATCGGATCACAGGGATAAGCATGCAAGGCCTTGGCGCACAAAATTTATACCCCAGAAAGACCGCAGATCGTGCTCTCACCTAACGAATAAAGGATACTTACGGTGATGTAGAGAAGGGCACACGAGGCTACAAGGTAGCCTCTATCTAGAGTGGCGCACTGCGCCTTGCTTGTCATTTGATCGCAGGCAAGCTAGTTCGCAAGAATCGACCGACCCAAGTAACAAGATTTGTAGTCGACCTCGCAGGGAAGTGCGTAGAGGGCCTACATATGAATTGGGCCAAATACTTGGTAAACTAGCTACAAATGGACTGCAGGGAAGCACAGGACCAAGGGTATGGGTTCCATTTTAGCTGGCTACTCTTATTAATCGCTTTCATCGCATGGGAGATGCCGAAAGGTGAAACCTTCCCGGATGTCGAGCCCTTCGAACCATTGGTCATGAATTTTAGTACGATGTGGTATTATAGCGACATGAACAAGCAGTGGAAATCAAATGTTGTCTTCCACACGTAATATAACCATTTGAAGGTAGCCATACAGGCCATGCCTCGCATAACCCTGAACACACTTCACATATTTTGGCCATTGATAAAATTCAGCATAGACCGCCACTTCATCTACATCATAGCGTGCGTTGCTGAGCATCACCAACAACTACAGTCATACTACAAGTTAATGGAGGATGACCTGGAGGATATTACCAAGGAATGGTCGGTGGACCTCCTTGTTCCAGCGGACCCTGCAGAGATGTCCGATGTTGACAGGCCCGAAACTGCGCTGGATATAGCCAGACCTAGCAATATAAAGAAGACCGAGGAGGTCAACGATTTAGACAGCGCATCCGTAAAGACCGTGTCTATCTCATCTGAGCAAGGGGTTGATGGCATAGAAATAGAATAGAAGAAAGGAGAGGTTACACCGCCAAGAGACGAGGAGGATCCCTCGAAGAAAAGGAAGGTTTTCCCTCCAAAACCTTCTTCAAGGATGAAAATGAAAGCAACTAGAACCAAGTTTGGGACCACCCTAACCTCATACGACCTTGACTTCATCGTCGCTGCATTGAACGATGCTTCACTGGATATAGCAGAGAAGAAGGAAGCCAACTAGGACGAAGTGTTTAGTTGTATCAAGCCCGAGCTTCAATAAGTGTAGCAGGCACTACAGTCCAGTTGCGCAGTATCCGTTGTGCCCCTGACAGTTGGAACACCAGAACTAGGTGATGAGCCCACTCAATTACACTGGATTTCTGATACAGTTGAATCTTTTCTTCTATGAGCTCAAGAGGAAACAACACAAGCCACCCAGGCTTTAGCGCAAGTACAGAAATACCTTGAGGACCAAAGAAGTGCTACAGAAAAGGAAAATCTCGCTCTACAAGCGAAATGGGATGAAGAGAAAGTAGAGCTACAACAAATCAAGGAACAGTTGCTCGCCGAGCAACTTGAAGTTAAGGAAAGGGTCAACAGAGAATTTCGCTCTGTGACAATCATCAAAGTACAGATTGAGGAACGAGTTCCATAGCAGGTGGCACCACTCGAAGAGGTAATCCAGAAGCTACAACAACGCATCACATAACTAGAGCTCCGTGTTGTACCCGAAATCCCTTAGGAGATAAGAGACCAACGAGAAGTAACTGCTCGCAACACAGTTAGCAAATTAAAAGCTCTTGCCTTAGAGTGCAAGCAGCTAAGTAACCAGAGCACCCAGACATATGAAAACCTTACAGAGAATCCAGAATTACAGGCACTGGAGTCGCAGCTCCAGGAAGAAAAACAACATGCAGATACGCTACAGGCACAGCTGAAGGCCCTATCAGCAGTAGATAGGATGAAGAGATATCATGAACAACGCACATCTCAACAACATATTCATATGCTTAAAAGCAAAGTGATGGAAGTCACTCAACGAATTCAACCTATGCAAGACAAGGCATGTCTATTGTTTACAGAGGTTGAGAGCCAAGGAGCAGAGCTAGACCAGGTCATCCTCACACCAGAACAGTGCTTGGAAGGACCGATGAACAACGTAGTGATCCAAGAGCTCACCAAGCAAGAGGCCACAACAAAGTAGCAAGTCGAAGCAACTCGGGCCAAGCTTGAGGTGTTTGAGGAAGAACTGCTCAGACCAGAGTGACTCAGGATGAGTCACATGTGAGTGTTGGGGGCCTGTTGGCCCTTGACCAAGTTTTGAGAGTTTCTTGGTCATGTTGACCTATTTTTGGACTTCGACAGCCTGTTGAAGGAGTTGTGCAAGACGAAGCATAGATCACGGGATCTCGGCCCCCTTTTGGGCCTCTTTTTGGGTTTTTGGGAATATGTAACGGGAAAGGGATGTTGGCCCATGGGTTTACCCATGTTTAGGCCTATTTTGTATATATAAATAGAGGCCTAGGCTAGGAAGAGGAAAAAAGGATACAAATGAAGTCTAAGTGCTAGATCTAAGTGATGTGAATGTATGCTAAGTGCAAATAGGGTTTTTGATGCTTTGTGCATGATTGTAAGAGACTTGCAGAGTTGAGTGAAAGTAGTTGTGATAGATTGTGAAAGGCTTAGTGCTGTAACGCGAGGAAGAAGGATCTAGCAAGCTGCACAGATCTTCTATCTTGTGCGGAGTAAGGGCTAGAGGCTCTTTGCTGTAACAGATTGACTAAAGGAAATAAAGAAGAAGAGTTGGTGGATGCAGCCCCGGGAGGGGGGTGAACCACGTAAACATTGTGTTATCTTGCTTGGTGCTTTCTTTATTTTGTTTATGTCCTCTTTGTTTAGTGCTTTGAGATGATTAGATAGATCTGCTTATGCTCAGTGCTAATGATGTATATAATGTTAGATCTAATGTACATGAATATCCTCAGTGATTGATCAGTTACGTCTGACCTATTTTACTGATGCTAAGTGCTTATATATGGTAGACTACTACGAATACTGCGAGGCTCTGTTTTATCAACGAAGTAGATAATGATTGCATGATTAAGAAATGAAGGTGCCAATTGCTTTATTAAGTAGTACAATCATAGATCTATGTCCCAGCTAAGGTTGTATACACTTGAGTCCTGCAACCACCCCTGCCTCTACCTCGGGTGAGACTTCATCTGCTTCGCAGGTGTTATCGAAAGGGCCAATAGTTAGGGTTTTGTTGGTGCGTTGTTGTAGCGTTGAACCCCGGGTCTGCCCCTGTGCCAACAGAGTTGATAAATGAGGGGTTTGGAGGAGAATTCTGTGTAAGTTGAGTTTGAGCTGAGTTGAATATCATTCAAAGAGGTATTGTTGCACTGCAACATAGAATGGCTTGGGCAGGTTTGGGTTTTTACTAAAGATCATTGTATGAGAACAATGTGCATCTATTGTAAGGAAGACCATGCATGAATAATATAAGAATCCAATCATTGTGGATGTATCCCAACTTGGGGTGAACCACATTAAATCCTTTGATGTGTATGTTGTTATGATGTGTTTTTCTTTTTGGTCATTGTGCACATAGAATGGATGATTAATGAATAGTAATAATATGTATCTAATGGTTTTGTGCATATGTTGAATGGTTAAGTAGGATCATTATGTTTTATATTATGGTAATGTTATGGTTTTCCACACATAATATATGAATGAATGTTAAGTAAACAGTAAGGATGAATACCTCACATTCCCCCATGACTGTGGAATCTTCGTTCCTACAGTCCCCATAGGTACCTCGGGTGAGACTTAACCTACTTACAGGTGATACCGAAAGGGCTGGTATCTTGGGATTTGTTGGTGAATTAATGTTTAACCTCGAGTCTGACCACTACATGCCAAAAGCTGTCAGAGGGTGCCCAAGCCCTGTTGAATGTGATTCAAATGTTCCTTCCAGGTTTTTCTAAATATGAGGATGTTATCCATATATACGACCACAAAGGATTTTTTGAATGGTTGTAATATATCATCCATCATCCACATGAATGTGGTCAGGGCATTAGTCAAGCTGAAAGGCATGACGAACCACTCGAAGAGACCTTCTTTAGACTTGAAGGTTGTCTTCCATACATCAGTTTTCTCAATAGACACCTAGTGATTTAGTGACATCCCTTTCTATGTAAATCCTATTAATTATGATAATCCATATTTCACAACTATGAAGATACCTTGGATATATGAATAAAGAGAGCTTATGTTATGACTTTGAAATTCTCATGCAACTGTTTTTGTCTACGATAGATGGGATAACAAGTTGTATACTTACATGCTTAATGAATCCTTTGATTATAATTTTTATGTATTAAACTTGTTCATTTCATACAAGCATTATTTTTTAAGGGAAAAAAAAAAGGTATGATACATGAATGCCATTATTTTTTTGTTAAATTAACTTGATAACAAATTCTCTCTAATGATTAAAATAACTATATTTTTACAAACAATTAGTTTTATGAATATCATAATGAAAGTACCTTTTATATTAATTGTGGTTAGCGAAGGCATGGCATGGCATGTCAAGGGAAGGCATGGAAAGGCAAGGCATGACATGGCAAGGCAATGCATGGCAAGGAAAGGCATGGCATGAAATGGAAAGGAATGCCATGCCAAGGCAAGCCAATACCATGGAAAGGCAAGGCATTCCATGGCATGGAAAGGTAAGGCATGACATGGAAAATGATGGCATGACATAGCAAGTGAAGGAAATACAAGGCATGACATGGTATGACATGGAAAGGAAAGGCATGGTAAGGTATGGCATGGAAAGTGAAGGCAAGATAAGGCATGAAAAAGGAAAGACATGGGATGTAAAGGAAAGACAATGCAAGGCATTGCATGACAATGAAAGGCAAGGCATGACATGGCATTGAATGGCAAGGAAAGGCATAGCATGACATGGCATGGCATGGAAAGGAAATGCATGGCAAGGAATTTCATGGCATGGCATGGCATGGAAAGGAAAGGAATGACATATCAAGTTAAGCCAATGCAAGGCAAAATCACTTTCTTAGATGGAAGAGAAATTTCTGATATAAATTTAAGTCATATGTCCCTAGAAAAAATGTTTTTTATTTCTTGGGATGAGACATGTTCATTTTTTTGTGATTCTTGTTTGATTGCAATCCAATTCATAAATATGAAATATTTGTTCAATTATTCCTTTTACATACCTATGGTCATTCAAGTAGACCATTGTGATAAATTCTAATACTAATGGTATCCATTAACTTTTTGTGCTTAGAGTAAGGAAAGAAGTATCATACCTTTGATGAGTTCTTACTTGGCATTGTTTGTAGTTGAAGTTTTGTACCAACAACCAAGTTCGTAAAGTGGTATACGACCTCACTTAGTATATAATATTGAAATACATAACCACCTTTGTTCTGTGTTCTTCCATCCTGTGTCATATATTCTCCTTTAATTACCATCGTCCCAATCATAAATTCAATGCCTTCGAAGTTTGTCACTGATCACATGAGAGTCTGATTTCCCTCTAAGCAATGTGGCAACCAATAATTAGTTCCCCATTCATTACCTTTTGGGAGAACCACTGCGTATATGTGCCTTGCAAAATGCGATTCCACAAAATGACCAAAGCATAAAACATTGATGTTAGTTATTCAAAATTTAATAGAAGGCTTCAACGAACCTGACAGTATGAGATCTAAGACATGATTATAATATGTTGAAATACTTGATTGGTCCTCCTCCAACTAGGATAATTCCATAGTTATACATTGACCAATGGAGAGTGATACATGACCCCATCTATCATCCCAGTCTGTCGATTCACAATCATCCCATTCATTACTACTACATGGAACACAAAAGCAAGAGATTTTTCTCATATGTATTTCAACTATTGCATTGTCTGATGTTCGAATTGAATGGAATCCATGAGTGACCTGGATTGTTTTTCATTCATACCACTATGATCGATCAACATCAACCACCTCCCAAAAATATCTATGTACATTTCCTTTCTTGTGTGATTGGTCTTCATGGGTTCTTGTTCCCTCTCCTATTACTGAAGAACATCATTCAACAATGGATTTTGCATCTCGAATGATGGAAGTAGTTGTGAAATTCATTTCTTGTCTGTGTAACACTCTTTTTATGCATGCTTATACTCCATCATGCTCCCCTTTCCTGTGCTCAGACTCGAAATAGTTCCAAATGTGTGGTACCTTGAGTTTTTGGTGCAACATACACAACCATTGAAATACACGAGAATTTTTTAACTTGCCTACGCAACCATCTGACCAAATCCAATGTTGATCCATCTGTATGTTCTTCTCCTTAAAGAAATTGTAAAACAACTAAAAACAATGTTGTACATAGGCTAAGTCATGGCACCGATCATCATTTATGTAGAAGTGATACTCCAATATAAATATGTTTTTTTTGTTACTATTCGTCCCATGCCTGTATGTGATATGGACCATTATGATGATCTTTTCTGAGTGATAATATTGGATTTGAATCTCATTTTTCAATCGAAGGGTGTAGTTCTCAGCAAAATCAACCATTGATAACACAATAGCAATGAGAAATGTATCTTTTCATATTCTAAAATGCTTATCTTTCCATCGAGCCACATGCACATGATGAACATATTGTCGTTTATTTTCGAGGAAATCCTTCATGAAGTCACATACTTGTACCTGGGAAGTCACCAATTGTGTCTTTTTTATTTCCTTCTCTTCATCAATATCATATGAGACATATTTAAATCTTTGCAAGGCAACCTCCTTCCTCCTCAATTCATATTCATCGCTTACATGGATGCACTTGCTTAGTCATTCCATTTTACCGCACTTGGGGCATGTCCCATCTAAGAAATATTTTTTATCAAATGTACAACCCTATGGCCTTGTACACAAGGTGTTGTGAATAAAGTCTCTAGATGATGACAACAACAATATAAATGA
>JASDQU010435885.1:81880-97287 GCA_032191745.1 Picea mariana
TTATGTATTTTTAATATGTGTTTTTTTATTTGTTTTTATATCGTTTTCTTTTAATATATGTTTTTTATATTTTATATTTTTAATTGTTTTGTAATATTTTAATTAATTTAAATTTTGAATTGTTTTATATTTGTTTTATTTTTTAATTTGTTTTTTATTTATATGTATGTCATTATTGATTTATTGTTTTCATGTAATTTAATGTGTGATTAATAAAGCACTAACCTAAGTATTAACAAACTAACTTAATTATTAATCATTAATTAATTAATTAATAATTAATTTATTATTAATAAGTTTAATTTAACTTTATTAATCTAACGTTTTTTTTTTATCCTAAGTTTGTTTATTCATGCAGGGGTGAGGGACTGAAAGACGTAGCGGTGGATGAAGGATGCAGCATGGTGATGGAGGATCGGGCGAAATGGATGGAGGGGGAAATGGAATCAACCGAGCCAGATGTCTTCATCACTGGGGTAACGCCAAATAAGAAAATGAAGAGTCAAGTTACGTATGATTATAGGACCCCAACATATTATATTGGATGTGATGATGAAATGTCTATGTTTATGATTCAGTCTTTTAGTAATTGAGCTATTGTTAGAAAATCTCTATGATTTCTTTGAATTGTTATATATATATGATATTTCAATTTATATTAGTTTTTCTACTATATAATCAGGGGATGGGAATTCGAAGAAGGGTCGGGGTAGGATCGACTGAAATGTCTAAGTCCTTCCAACCCCTTGAATTTTACCTTAGCGGGAATGTCAAAGTCTGAATTATGTTGGGGAAGGGCGTTTTTCCTTTAGACTATTCACCCATATGACCAAGGGTGCGTGCCCATGTCCTTAACCCAATTGTTGCTAAAGGATTAGCGCTTAGCCCCTATAATTTCCAAAGTATCCATGTGACCAGGGTCTGGGAACCCTGCACTAGTCCAAAAAGGGGATATCTCTTTGGCTTTGGGGCTTCAGGACTTGTGATTCCACAATCCTCGAAAATAGCCAAAGGTCGAAGTTGGGAATATACGAGGACGATCAATCTAGGGATTCATCATAGATCACTCTCAACCATTAGATCAGACGTAGGAGGGGAAGCATTAAGTGCTTTGGATAAATTCTACTTCGAGAGAATAAGAATGGTCTAATGCCGAAACTCTCGAATGCAGGAGTCACAGAGTTAATATGGACTATTGAAGCTGAAGGGATACATGTCCATGGATGAAAATATTATCCATGATTCCAGGTATTTTGCGATACAAGGACGTGCCAGTTTTCTTCGAAGGCTGAACTGTCGAAGTAACCAGGAACGTTGGATGAATGCGTATGTGGCAAGCGATCCCATGGTCTGGAGACTCCATACTCTAGAGGAATCTGGCCGAGGGTTTTCAAGATGTGAAAACCTCCCAAGTCATGAACATCAAAGTAAATCTCGGCCGTTGGTCAAAGAGGACACATGGTGCAATATATGAGATTTTAGAGACTTAGGTCTTCGGGGGATTTGCATCGAGAGGATTCGGTAAGCATCGAAGCCCAGAGCCGCAAAGTAATGAGAATCGTAGATCTATGGATCTATGTGAAATATTGCGGACCATTATATTTAAGGACTGAGCAGTTATTAGTCTATGATGATGTGTCTTGATGACACCATCCGATGTGATGTGGACCCACATAATCTGTGCCACGTGTCACCCAGTTTTGGACGATTCACATACTCATTGTTCTTGTTAGAGAATGACATGTGTCACCCTCTATCGAGGACATGTGTCACCCCTTGACCCTCACCATGTGTCAGTTCTTGGTTCGTTCCTGCCTAGCCAACATGGTTGGTGACGTATACGAGACTCTGGGAGTTTGGGTAACTTTGGGAGTTCGAGGGTTTTTGGGCGTGTTATAATTTAGGAATCAAAAAATTAAAACTCCGAATGCCCAATGCTGAAGGGCCAAGGCCACGTGGATAAATTTCCAGAGTTTGGGAGCTTGAGCATAGTATGGTAAAAAGGAATGCTCAATAGAGATTGTCGAAGACTGAACGACAACCCCTAAAGGGCCAAGGCCAAGTGGTGAGATATTGGTAGTTTAGGAGTTTGGACATAGTGTGGTAAAAAGGAATTCTCGATGAAGATTGTTGATCACCAAATGTCGATCTCCGAATGGCTAAGGCCACGTGGCGATACCTTGGGACTTCGGGGTTTAGGAAAAAGGTATGTTCATCACCGAGTATCGAAGTCCCCTGTTCAACTGTAGATATCGACGAAGGATGTGAACTGTTGATCCCCTCCATTGTTCGACGATATGAGAATTTGACAACACTTTTGGAACTCCCGAAGTCCGGAAAATTATGAAGTTCTGAAACCTTTGCTAACACAGGTTCTTAGCTCTCAGTTTTCAGCCCGAAGTCACGAGGTAGACCCTGCTAGCTAGTTCAAGTGAACAGTGAGAGATGTAAGCTTTTGGGGAGATGATTAAGAGGGATTTTCTTAAGTAAGGGACCGAAAATGAATCATGGAAAGCAAAAATTTGATGCCCCACCCCTAGAAAGGCTATTTAGGGGTTGGGTGTGTTACACTTCCTTTGTGTGTTTGTTGATATAGAGCCTTCATTGTTTGTTACCAAATGGTTTAAAAAATAAATCTTTCTTTTAGTCTTTATTTCAAAGACCACCATGGTTAAAGAAAAATCTAGTTATGTTGCAATAACAAGTTTTCAATATAGGGCTTGTAGGCTATTTTTGTTTTGGATATATGCATCTTAAACTTTTTATTTTTATTAGGACAAACATAAAAAGTCCAAGCTTTAGAAAAAACTATAATTAAGGCCTTACATAGACATGTGTGATGGTTATGGTTTTATTTTGATGTTCCAAATAAGCATAGGCATTTTAATATAGGGGTGTTTTAGGAAACAATTCTTGTATATATATTTTTTATTATTCTTTCCTAGGTAATAGGACCATGATCCTTCATATTCAAGGTTTCCATTTGTCTTACATGCTTCCCAATGTGGACCGTGCATAATTTCCTCAATCCTTTATAGTTCCCTTCAAATCTCCTCTTCCTCTTCCTTGGGATTATTAGATACTCAATAATTTCCTAAGCCATGAATATACTACCAAAATATTCCCGAAGTAATCCTCAACATATGACTAAAGTGGGGAATGGAAATAACTCTTGAAATCTGTTACAAACAATGCCTAGAAAATGCCATATTTTGCTAGTTGAAATCTTCCCTAAGTGACAGTGATAACAAGTCCATTTGTATCATGAAAATGTGTGACAAGTATGGTATGCCTGAAAATGATGCCTCATGCCCCAATGCTGCTATATGATTGTCATTCAATACTTCTATCTTGGATCAGATTGAGATATACGCTTTTACTCATACAAAATTTCACAAAGTTTGATATCCTTCTGGAAACTACTACTAGAGTGATGGGATTTCATCCTTGGTCGTACTCCTTGTATGTACCACATGTGCAACCTTCTTTTCCCTATAGAAACCCTTGGACTGGATAAAAAATTGGGAAAAATAACTCTCCCTACTACTACACTCAAACCATCTCCCAGCAACTACTGAAGAATATGCTCTAGGCCCTAATGTGGCCTATGGATTGACTCACTCTACAATAGCACTACTTATCTATTGTGCCTTGACCACTCTAGATCAATGACTGCACCCTGTAACTATAATCTGGTTAACGTTCTCTAAAAACTGATAACTTGTGTCCATTTGCTTTGAGTCCGCTATCCAATAATTGCATTCATAAAACTGAGGACATTTAAATCACATATAGTCACTGTTTTGATTTCATGTATTATGTGATTATCATCCTTGACATTGCACTTAACATGTTCATGTCTTGAATCCTTACTTTTTCGTTTCTAAATCAGAGGTATCACTATTGTTGACATATGATCTCATTAATGTGGATGTATCTTGATAATGAATAAGTCTTTGTGACGATCACATGTACATGGTGAATGAATGATATAATCCTTTAATCTCATGGTTACATCTCATGCTCTTAATTCAAGTATTGTGGTGACATTCTATATTAAGTTCCATTGATATATGATTCACATGGGAATGAAAAATTTCTATCATTTACATGATTACATGATTGATATTTCTTTGAGCTATTGAAATTGAGCAAGTTCCATTTCTTTCTATTTTCCAAGAATAATCACATTTTATGAATAATAAACACAACACTTGTCTAAGTAATTTTATATCCAATGCTTGTTCAAGTCTATTGGTTTGAAAAAATATTCACATGCTTTACACTTGTGTTACACCTAGAGAGTGAGTAGTAACAAACTACTAAGTTGAGTTAGAGAATTCCCCTCCTTACTGAAAGACCTAACTTGACTTTTAGAGATTCCCCATTTGACTAGGATACCCTTTCCTATTGTCTAAAGAGTGGGGAAAAGATACAGAGGTGACAATGGGTGGCTTGCCTAAGAGTTTCCTCTAGGATATCTGATTCGGGTTAAGAATTTTCCCTCTAGGAAAGAGTTCAAGCTGTAAAAATCCATTTACTAAGAAATTATGAGCCACTTGTTCCTTTCTCTTCCTATTCCAACAGTGGATTTGATAATTACCAAGTGTCTTCTCTCCAAAATGGTCGTTCACAAAGGAGTTTCCTACCTGCAACATTCCAAAGAGATTGTGTTGTCAGGGAGGTCAGAGGTCGCTCCCATGAAGAGATTTGGGGCCAAGTGATCCAACTCTGATCTTCCCATGTGACTTCACATTTTTAAATTTATTTCATTGGTTATCTTACAAGAAATTGTTGTTTACCCTAATTTTCTTCTCAAATGGTGAATTATGCATCTAATTCATGTTCAATTTGCTATTTTTATTACGTTTAGGTGAAAATGAAAAGTTTATTATGCTTTCTTAACATCTTTATCTAGCATTAGTCTTCACGACATGCTAATAATCTGTTCTAGTACCTCTGTAACTCAAAACCCTAACTCCACCTTCAAACCCACACTAAGACATACTTGTTGAATTTGATGTAAAGAGTCATGTTTGATGTTAAACTCCTCTTTTCTTCAAATTTCATGGACATTTTTGGGAAACTATAGCTAGATGTCCAACTTCCAAGCAAAGCCTACATCGAAAGGTTGTATTCTCATACTCCAAAAATTTTGTATATAATTTCCTATATTTATAATTACCCCTTATGAGGCCCATTAGTTAAAATATATGGAAGATTTGAGTCTTTTGCATGATAAAGTGGTATTTTTATGCATATTTGCATGATCCAAGTAATGACATTTCAAATTTTTTCTGCATATCCTTTGCAAATTTCTAGCTTAACCTGTCATTAGTACTTCCAAAAACAATATCAACAACATAAATTTCAATTAATAAAATACTACCTTCAGTTACCTTGATGTAGAGGTTGTTGTCTACGCTTCCTTTCCATAGTTCATAAGGAGTTTTTTCATTGTTGTTTCTAAGCATTCTTCTGTTTTGAATGTGAACTGTTGTATGCACTGCATGTCTCCAAAAAATATTTGTCAATTTGGAATCCATTAGAATTGTCCCAGCCATTTCCTGTGTAATTATCATCCATTATGATAATGTTTCTTTGTCTTTGAACCACTCTCTGAACCAATCTATGAATCCATGCTTTCGTCCACTTTCATATATCTATCCAAAACTGCTAAGTATTCTTACAAATCCATCTCTGTCCATATTGTCCAAGACTCTACTTGCACTACTGTCCATAATGCTGACCCATTTATCACTATACTATCATGAAGTCTTGATTAAACTATCAAACTGAACTTCTGGTAACTGAATTCTCTGGATCTGTCTTCTCAAACTCTGCAAGCTGCTCGAAGGATGGTTCTTTGGTCTGTCATAGCTATCGCATAGAATCTCCTTGTAAAATATTCATATTACCTAGGGGTCTCTAAGTCGGATGGCTCAAAACAATTCCTGCTCTGATGTGTATTCATCATCATCTTCATTGGTAGATTCATCATCTCTTTGAGCTATGAATTCTTTCTTTCTCTCTATGGATTCATCTTTCACTACAATACCTGAAAGTATAATTTCTTGAACCTGTTCCTTATTTACATGTCCTTCTTTTCTTTCATTTATTTTCCAAACCTTTCTATATCTGACATCCTTCTTTTTCTCTATATATTTTTATTCATCTCGTTTTATTGCCAATCTTGCGATCTCTAGGACCTGGTATTTGTTCACTTGTTCTTCCCATTTTCTTATCCATACTTATATCTGATGTCAATGTTCTCTTTCATGGAAGTAAATATCATTCTTCTATAATCATGAGCTATGTGTCCATAGTTATCACATTTTTAACATTCAATGTTACGTGGGGCCACATACAAATTTATTGCTTGAACATTTCTTTTATAATCCCTGCAATATGCAACCTTATGTCCAAAGTTAGTACAGTAAAAACAATGACCATAAAATAAATTTGCACACCTCGGAGTGAATGATCTTTTTTGTGGTGTAGTCCCTCTGAATTTCTGCCTTGACTGATCATGATCATGATTGAAGCTTATTTGTGTCTTGAACATGGATGGTCTTCTTGAAGATGTATATTTATTAGTTTTCTTAGATTTTGGTTGACCACGATTCCTTCCTTTGATTACTTCTGCATAAGTCTTTCTTTTTTCTTCATTATTTTTTTCTAGCAAGACATAGTGCTTCTCTTCATTCTCTACAACTGATGTGGGTGTTTCTGTCTCTTCAACGTTCTTGTTGAGCTTGATGATTTTGACTCTTAGTGTGACAACTTCTTCTTCAATATTCTCAAACTCTTCTTCTTTATTCATTATCTGAGACTTCATGACCTCTTCTGTTCTCGTTTCTTCTTCAAGTTGGATTTTCAATGTAATTATTTCTTCTTCCAGTCTTCTCTCTTCTTGACCAAAATATTCCTCAAGTTGGTTTAAGTCATTGGTTCTTTCCTTGAGATGATCCATCAGTATCTTCTATCTCTTTTCTGATTCTTCCTTTTGTACCTCTATGTTGGATTCTAAACATTTCTTTTGATATTCTAGAGTTTTTTCAATTCTTCTGGCCTCTTTTAGTTGAGCTCTTAAATTATTGATGACCTGCTGATATTTTTCAGAACCTTGAACACTTTCCTTTTGCTTCATCAATTCTTTCTTGGATGAATTGTTTTATTCTCTTTATTTCTTTAGATATTCAACTGCACTAATCAATTTTTCTTTGTAATCAACTCCTTCTTCGTACTCTTCCTATTTTGAATCTGTCTGACATGACGATCATCTTTCTTCTTTTTCTGTATCTACATCTTCTTTGGCATTTTTTGAATCTGCGATGGGTGAAGAATATATGTCATGTAACTTAACCCAAAGTTCTTTGGCTAATGAAGATTGACCAACCTTTTCTCTTACCAGATTAGGTAATCCTTCCCAGATGAAATCCCTTGCTATTTTTTTTATTCTTCTTTAATTCCTTCTTGGCTACAGTCTTTGCCATTTTTGAACTATCATATCCTGTAACAACTGATAGCCAAATATAATGTCCCTGTGCCTGTAAAAATACTTCCGTCCTTCTGCTCCACATCTCATACTTAAAACCATTCTGACCATTAAACATTGGTACTCCATTCTCAGAATAGTCCATGATGTCCTTCTAGTGGTTAAACTATTTCCCGAAGGAACCTAATCTGATACCAATTGTTGGATTACTGAGAGTGGGGGTGAATCAATAATAGAGAAATTTAATCCCTTTTAACCATATAATGCAAGTGTTATATCAATGTAGCATTATCATCCAATAATTGTAGAGTAAATAAACAATGAACAAATGAGAAATCATACACATACATAGTACACCCGTGTTTTTATGTGGAAACCCAAAGTCGGAGAAAACCACAGAATGATTTTTCTTATATGTCTTGAAGAATTACATTCATTGGAAGCACCAACTTACTTTGTTTTCCAGCTGCAACTGGAAGGAGGCTCCAACCCCCTAGTTTCCCAGGCTACAACCTGAGGGAAGCTCCAACTCCCCAATTCTTTGGCTACAACCAGAAGGAGGCTACAACCACCTATGTTCTTCGGCTACAATCGGAAGGTGGCTGAAACCACCTATCCTTGACCCGTACAATCACCCTAACGTAGAAGTAGAATGATGGAACCACTGTCACACTATCACTGTGAGATATACTGCTGTAAACATGTACCAATCAACCTGCACGAAACAACCTGTACCAATAACCTAAACCATGTATCAACCATGCATCAAATTGTAACTCAACCTGTAATCAACTTGTACATCACCCATGCACCAACCTGTACCAACAAACCTGTAATCAACCTGTACCATAAACAAGTGCATCAACCATGGAACAACCTGTAGCTCAACCTGTACCATGAACAAGTGCATCAACCATGCACCAAACCTGTACAAATAACATGTCACAACAACTTTTCCAAACAACCTATCAAAACAGCTTGTCTCATCAATATTATCAACCAAATTAGATATAATCACCAAGATGAATCACCAAGACAACTCTCAAATATGTGCATCAACCAAGCATAACACAACAACTCATAATCATCACCAAGATCAATATGTGCTTCTAATAATATACCAATACAAGTATGCTACATCATCCATAAAAAATGTGTCAACAATACTACTAACAAGTGCCTCCAACCATGTACCAATCATGTATCAACTACTCATCAACCGTGACTCATCAATATGTACCAACATCATCAACTACACACCTCATGTATGTGCCAACTCATCAACTACTTGTCTCAACCATGTATCCAACATGTACCTCAACCAAAAGCCCTCATCAATTTCATCATCCAAATCTGATTTGTAATTTTGTAATAGACTTGGTGTATATGATCACATACATGCAAACCTTCCTTAACTTTAACAACAAGAGACTAGCATTTTCATCAAACTTTTCTTTAGTCTCACATGACTAGTTTTGGATTAGTGAACAACCCTAAATTGAAATAATCATAACTATGTACCTGTAATGAATAAAGATATGAAAATAGTACACAATGTTATTCAGTATGTTTTATGCAATTCCTCCAGGTGTCACTACCTGGAACCTCTCAGAAAAGGAGTTATAGCAAAAATGGCATACCTTATTGAATTCTGGCTTATCCTAGAGAGCAAACTCTTAGAGCGTGCCCCACACAAAATATTTGTTGTATGGATCTGAAAATTTTACACATAATAATAAAGACTATAATATAACCAAAACATTTGGTCTTACTTAATTTGGATCTTTTATGAATAATTTATAACATTTTTACCCAAAACACCTGTTTTAGACTAGTTTTCGGACTAGTCACAAACCCTATTTTCCACGGAGTGTAACTCCAAAACTACAATGACCCACAAGCTGAAATTCGTACCACAACTACTTGGATATGTTTTCTCAATGTCCTATCAATTTCACCTTCTGAATCATTCTATAAAACAAGTTATTATGAAAATGGTGAGATGACTGTAAATAACATACCTTAGAAAGCATCATCAAAAAATTTTATACTCTCTTGAATTTCGGCCTTCTTTACTTCACCTTCTCTCTAAAATTAGGCTTAGATATAATTTGGTTACCTCAGTCACCTGTAGATATTCAATATGCTCAAGTGTGATTAAAATGAGAGAGCCTTGCCTCTTATTTATACTTTCATGTAGCTTCCTCAAGGGGTTACCTTTTAACCATCTTAACCCACTTTCTTTATTTTAGGGTTAACCAACTTCTAACCACTTGTCCAATTAGTAATTTATCCATTAACTTTATTATTTAAATAATTTATTTTGTATCCACTTTTATTTATAGTACACTTATCACTTCACTTTACCTCAAGGGGTTACCTTCTAACCATCTTAAACCACTTTTCTTATTTTAGGGATAACACACTTCTAACCACTTGTCAACTTAGTAATTTCTCCATTAAATTTATTATTTAAATAATTTCTTTTGTATTCTCTTTGAATTATAGTACTCTCATCACTTCAATTTATTATTTACCTTCTAAAAATCTCTTAAACCACATTGACTAATTTGACCTTTTGGGGCTTCTAGATGACTCATGAGGGTTCTCCAACTTCATATGGCCATAACTCTCTAACCGTGAGGAGTTATGTGACGTTCCACATACCAATGGAAATGGCATGGCATGTAATATCCATATAGAATAGTATTACCTGCAAATATATCTAAACTCATACCATTATCCATCAAACAAACTTGGGTCCATTACCCAAACCTGGGTTCTCGAACTTCACATGGCCATAACTCTCTAACCGTGATGAGTTATGTGATGTTCCACATACCACCAGAAATGGAATGACATGTACTGCCCATATAGAATATTATTACCTTCAAATATATTAAAACTCATACCATTATACATTAAACAAACTTGGGTCCATTACCCAAACCTTTGTGCTACCAGGATTCACTACCATACTTTCTCCAAGGGTTGACATCAATTACTAAGGGTTGATATCAATCTACAATATCACTATCCAATGGTTGACATCAATGAAAACCAAAAATCCATACCAAATGTCCATCAACATAAGCCAACTATCTAACAACCATGTCACTAAACGATTGTGGTTGTGGTGATAAAGGGATTGAAGAATTTCGGTCTTAACATAACCTTGATGAATAGCCACAAGATAACCCATAAGAGGTTGCATGTAGGTTGCAACTATGAGAAGACTAAGGTGGTTGGGAGACCATTTTACATCAAGGAAAATGACGGGATTTTTGACATGACACTAAAATAGACAAGACTTGTGTGAATTATCCCTTTCTGTGCAATCATATCTTTCTTTGTATCCACAACAATAGATGTTGGAAAAACTTGATTTTCTCCTATAGGTGTTCACCTAAGAAATTGAAGGATTTTTGTGGGCACTAACACCATCCAAACAAGGCGTGGTTTAATTCGACGCCAAAACACCTTCATCACACTAGCAGCCAGACAACACACAATCAGTAGATGATCACACAAAGCCAATTTTCCTTATCCAAACTCAACCAAATTATATTTTGAAATATTCCTCCAAAGAATAGTATTTTGAGTGCATAAACCATATTGAATCATGGTTGCAACAGGACGATCACTTAGTGCAAGTCAAAGAGGTATCTTTCTCTTCATCCCCAAACTATAGAAATGGCCATTGTATCAACTATAATTCAATAAAACTAATCTATTGGTGGAAAAAGTGGCCTTTAAGGAAGCTTTAAATTTAAATTTATTTATGTTGAACATTGTATCAGAGTACATGACCCAAAAAACATCAATCTATCTTAAGCCCTACTTTGGCACTTAATTATGTTAAAGAAGTTGTGGGTTGCAATCCATCTCCCAATTCAAAAAATGAAGAATACTGGCATGAACTGTTGTAACCAGTTTAAGCACATCCACAAACTACCAAGGATACTCTAGTGATATGTTGTAGATGTGACCTTTGGAGTTGATAAAACAAAAATGATTTGATCATGTAAAAATAAAGATAAAATATTCTCCCAAATGATAAGATATTCATAATGTAAAAATACCAATAGCTAACCCAAAGAAGTTCTTGCAAAGCATTAGTACAAAATAGCATGCACTAGAATTACCCAAACTAAGAGTGGAGAGGAACCTTAGACATTATTAGTGTGATTCAATTGGAAAAATAGATGCATCATAGTATATATTCCAATTAAAGGTTTACAAATGAGTCAAATCCCTTTCATAAGAATGTAAAGCAGTACAGAAGGATAAGAGCCCAACATGTTGACTAAAAATCATAAAGGTGACTGGATTATAGTTGGGGGTTTCACTCATTATGGTTGGAAACAGTAACAATTCAAGAACAACTGTTAAGTGGTTTAGAAAAAAATTAATGGTTGATGCAATAGAGTTGAGAGGATAATCATGATGCACTATTAACTGGAATTCAGTGGCAAGGGATACACATTTATATTTAAAAAAAAAATACTTACAACACATCAATATTTCGATGGCCCTTTTGTCTCACTCACGATGCATTAATACACTTATGGAATTGGACTTTTGACGCCCTTCCGATGATCCAAAACATCGCAGATATGGGAAATTCATTGATGAATATTTTTTGCCATCGACATTACAATGATGTCTTCCATCGTAGTTTAAGGTCTAAAAACATTTATGGTGTCTTAAGAATAGTTTAGGTAGTCTCTATTGTGACGAATTTTTCCATCGTAAGAGTGACGACACATAAACCATACATTTCCGTTGAAGTAAGAGGAAATGTATATATACGTCAGAAGTGTGATGACAATTTGCATCATTGTAAAATTGAGCCTTGGATGATACATGTTTGTAAGAAACTTCGGGAGTGCGACACAAGAACATTCATCGGAAGTGAGACAGTACTAGAAATGATGTTTGTATGGGCCAATTTTTTTCATGATCTAGAAAACATCATGTCAGAATTACGTAGAAAGATTCATCATAAAATGACCCAAAGTTTCTAGTGGTAGGTGGAAGCACAAAGGTCTCTGCATGTGGCTCTTGTGGTGCATGCATGGGAATTTCCTCAAATTGAACACTACAATCAATGATGAGCTTATCTATTGAGGGATCAATCAACCTGTAAAATTTTACACCCTTGGGATATCTAACGAAGATGAATGCTATTCTCTGAGGATATAATCCCTTCCTCTTTTTAGTGGGCACACGAGCCCATGCACGTGATATAAAGATTGTAAAGTGGGTGACTTCCGGTTTGATGCCGCTCTAAGCCTCAATAGGTGTCTTGTCATTAACATATCTATGAGGATATATGTTGTATGTATCTAGCACAATTAAGTGCTTCAACCCAAATCCTAGAGGGTAAGGACTTTTCATGAAGCATGCAATTGGCCATCTCTTTGAGAGATCGATTCTTCCTCTCAAGTACCCGATTCTACTGCAGAGTGTAAGGAACTGTATGTTGTAGCTATATTCCTGCCTCATCATAGAGATGTTGTAAATAAATGTTTACATACTCCCACTCATTATATGTGATGATGGCTTTGATATTCTTCCTAGATTGAGTCTCTACACATGCTTTGAAGTCTTTGATATGCTCAAAAACTTCAAAATTCTGCATGAGAAAATATACCCAGGTGTGTCGTGAGAGATCATCAATAAATGTGAGCACATACCTCACCTTTATGATGGATGGATGAGGAAAAGGACCCATGAGATCCCTATGGACAAGATCCAAGGGAGAGGAGGCATGTTGGAGATACTTCACACACATATAGTGTTTGTTTTTCCTATGGTTTTCCCTATGTTTATTAGTCATTATCCAGTCTCCTACATTTTAGGGAGAATATTCCTTTTCCTACATTCTAGGGGAATATTCTCTTCAGTTCACACTTCAGTTGGATCAATTGAGTGGAGTCTTGATGCCACATTGGTTCCATCACCATGCAACATTGGGATCATCACTGCTAATGCACATTGTCCTTGGGATTATCACCAGAGTGGTGCATTACTGATGCCATCAGTTAGTTAGCTGAGGAATGAAAGGCTAGTTTACTTAGACTAGGTGAAAGTTAACTCTTGTAATTGCTGGTGTGTGTCCAGAGCTCTCTAGACCGCCACTATGGCACATTGGCTTCTCTTCCAGTGTGAATTATTTGAGTTATACATAATATAGCATGCGTAAATTATCATTCATTCATTCAGTTAATACAATTGTTGATTCTCTCTCTCTCTCTCGTTTTCATCTTTTCTCATGTGTTCTACAAACTATGTATGTCCTTTTCTAGATAGATATTATCTGTGCAGGTTCATCCACATTTACATGGTATCAGAACCAATGGATTGCTAGGAAAAAGAAACCAAACTCTTTTTGTAGGTACCAAATATTGAAGACAGTGGGTTAATGGAATTTCCAAAAGAATTGATTCTTACACCGTATAATTTCTTTGCATGGAAGCACAAGATGGAATTTCAACTTCGAAGAAGATGATTATATAGGTTAATGATGGGCACAGAGAGACTGAACCCACATCATCCATAGAAAAATACAAGTGTTTGAATTAGATGGATGAAGCATATGGAAGTATTTGCAGTCTTATTTCTCTTGAGCTTCTCTTTCACATATCCTCCTATAAAACCCCCAATGAATTATGGAACACCATGGAAGGAATTTTTGGCAAACAATATGAGATGAGAGGAAATATACTCAAGGTAGAATTTATCACTTTGGATCCAAAAACCTTTGACAATCTCCAAAATGTTTTTACCAAATATAAGGATTTGTTGTCGCAACACAAGGCTTAAGGGGTTGATAAATCTAAGGAGGAGAAACAAATGGTTCTTACCATTCTTTCCAAACTTGGTCCAAAATAATAAATGTTTGTATCCACATTTCATTCAGTTAGGATCACCTCTGGAGCTACCTATTAAATGCCTTCTCTTGAGGAATTTATAGAATCTCTAATGCAAGAGCAGACCGAGCTCATCAATATGCGAAAAATCAAAGGCTCAAAGGCGCATGCACTTGTTGTGAAAGATGGTAGAAGCCACCAAAATTAGAAATATAAAAAAAAATACAAAGGGAAGGGACATTAAAATCCAAGGAAGGAAGGGTACTCAAAACCCTTCAATGATTCCTCCGTATCCAAAGGTGGACAAGGAAGAAAAGGTGATAAATTCACTTAATTCCAACGAGGATTCCATCGAGAATATGAATGCATGAAGAAACAAATAGATCAAATGGAACAAATAATTTAGCAAAACAACCTTGGATATCGCATCCCCGAGGGTGCCAAGAATAAGAAGCTAGAAGTTCAAAACCCCAAGAAAGGTAATTCTAGCCATGCCCTGATTTCCATTAACTTCTCTCCCGATGTTTGGATTGTAGATTCAGGTGCATATCACCACATGGAATCCACAAAGGAAGTCTACTCTTCATTGGACACATGAAAATGTCCTCCTATTTTGATGGGGGACGACTCTCCAATCGAAGTCACCGACAAAGGAAGACCTGAATTCATAAACGAGAGCTTCGAGAATGTGCTACACATTCCCAAACTCTTTGCCAATATTCCTTCGTGTATCAGATGAAAAACTTTTGCACTATAAAGAAACTAATATTCACACATGATGTTGTGGATATCTATGACATGAAAACCAATTATAAAGTTTCTACTGGTGAGGTAAATCACCAATCTAGACTCTACACATTTTATGAATTTATTGAACCATATTCTATAATACTTCTTACACATGCTGATGAAAGAAGTAGGATATGGCATGGAATGTTCAAGCATTTAAATTTCAGATACATGCAACAACTTAGAAAGAAGGGAATGGTTGAAGGTCTACCTTACATCCAATTCTCCAAAGGAATTTTTGAGGG
>JASDQU010435886.1:8974-37287 GCA_032191745.1 Picea mariana
TGGCATTATTGTATTTCTGTAACCATTTGAGTGCAATGTCACAGATGAAATTTCAGGGATAACAGGGGGGAGAGAGGGAAGTCGGGTAGATAGAGGAAACTATAACAAGGGGGGGAGAGTGGAGGAGATAGAGGGAGGGGAGAGAGAGCTAAGGAGAGGGAGGGACAGAGCCAACAATAGGAAATGAGAGGTCGAGAGTGATATGGAGAGAGATATGGAAGGGGTAGAGAGAGAGGGAGGAGGGAGATAGAAAATAAGAGTAGAATATAGGTCTAGAGAGAGAGAGAGAGAGAGAGTGAGGAAAAGATAAAGAGGGGGCGAGGGAGGGAGAGAGAGGGGCAGAGAGAGAGAGAGAGTTAGTGTGAGATTAAAAATGAGGAGAGAGATAAATAGGTGGTATATTTAGGAGAGAAAAAGAGGAGATATAGTGGGAGGGAGTGGGAGAGAGAGAGTGAGGGGGATAGAGAGAGAGTGTATGAGTGTGAGAGAGGAAGAGAGAAATAAAGAGAGGGGGTTTGGATAGGGAGTGTTTGAGAGTGTGAGAGGGAGGGAGAGAGAGACAAAGAGAGGGGTTAGAGAAAGAGAGAGTGAGAGGAAGGGGGGGAGAGGGAGGGAAGGGGTGTATACATAGGTAGAGATATAAAGGAGGGAGATTGGGGAACAAAGAGGAAAGGGGATAAAAATTTAGGGGGAGAGAGGGGTAGATGTATGAGAGAGAGAGAGAGAGAGGATAGATAGTGGGGAGGGTGGAGAGAGAGAGCGAGGATGGGATAGTGAGAGAGTGAGGAAAAGTGTGAGAGGAATGGGGGTGAGAGAGGAAAAGGGGCGGGGGGGGAGTGGAGTTGAGAGAGGGAGGGGAATATAATGAGAGATAAATGGAGGGGGATACATAGTGAGGGGGAGAGAGGAGTACATGTAAGTGAGAGGCGGGGGAGAGGGAGATCAGGGGAGGGAGGGAAAGAGACAACAAGAGTAGAAGAGAGCTTGATAGTGATATAGAGAGATACAGGGATAGGGTAGAGAGAGAGGGAGGAGGTAAAGAATGGGAGGGAGGGAGAGAGTAAAAATGGCAGAAGAGAGGTAGAGAGTGAGATAGAAAGAGATAGAGAGGGAGGTATAATAAGGGAGAGAAAAATAGTGGCAGAGATAGAGATAGTGAGACTAACAATAAGGAGAGTGAGAGAGAGAGGTGGGATAGAGATATGAGAGACAAGGGGTTATACATGGAGTTAGGGACGAAGGGGAAGAGAAAGGGGAGAGAGACAGAGGGAGAGAGGGATGTAAGGAGGGGAAGAGATATAGAGAGAGGGGGGAGGAGGGAGGGAGAGAAAGAGAGAGGGAGTGAGGAGGGAGAGAAATGTATGGAGGGATAGAGAGAGAGGGAGAGGGAGAGAGAGTTGAAGAGGGGGGAGATATAGATGGAGTGAGTGTGAGAGTTTCAGGCATGGAAAGGAAAGTTCTACGTCTAGGTCATTGTGTAAGTCTAGATCTAGGTTTAGGTATTTCCATGTATAGGTCAAGGTCATGTATTTTCTTTCCATGAATTTCCATACCTTGCATTGTAGTGTACCAAACTTTCTAATGTGTGAGAGTGTGAGAGGAAGAGAGAGTAAGAAAAAGAGGGGATATAGAGAGAGTCTTTTTGAGTGGAGGAAGAGAGAGGAAGGCATGGAGTGGGGATAGAAAGAGAGTGTGTGAGGAAGAGAGAGGAAGGCATAGAAGGGTGGTAGAGAGTGTGTGTGAGAGGGAGAGAGGACTACAGAGAGGGGTATAGAGAGAGATGTAAATGTAGGAGAGAGGGTTATATGTATGAGAGGGAGGAGAAATAGTGGGAGGGAGGGGGGCAGAGAGAGATTGTGTGAGAGAGTCTTTTTGAGTGGAGGAAGAGAGAGGAAGGCATGGAGTGGGGATAGAAAGAGAGTGTGTGAGGAAGAGAGAGGAAGGCATAGAAGGGTGGTAGAGAGTGTGTGTGAGAGGGAGAGAGGACTACAGAGAGGGGTATAGAGAGAGATGTAAATGTAGGAGAGAGGGTTATATGTATGAGAGGGAGGAGAAATAGTGGGAGGGAGGGGGGCAGAGAGAGATTGTGTGAGAGTGTGAGAAGGGGAGAGAGAAACACAAAGAGGAAGGGTAGAGAGAGATGATATATAGTGGGAGAGGGAGACAAAAAAAGGGGTAAGAGAGAGGGATAGTGAGAAGAAGGGGGGGAAAGAGAGGGATACATATAAGGGGGGGTAGAGAGAGAGAAAGAGTGAGAGGAAGGGGGGCGAGATATAGAGGAAGATAGAGAGGGGGGTGGAGAGAGAAATACGAGCATTGAGAGAGTGGGACCGAGAGTAACAATGAAGAGAGAGAGAAAAGGTGGGAGAGAGGTGAAATAGAGAGGGGGATAATAAAGGATGAAGGTACAAATGGGAAAAGGGAGAGAAAGAGAGAGAGGGTGGGAAGATAGAGAGGGAGTGGGTGTGAGAGTGTGAGGCATGGAAAGGAAATGTCTAGATCTAGGTCTTTCCATGTCTAGGTCTTACCATGTATAAGAGTGTGAGAGGGAGATAGAGGGAGACAAAGAGGGGGTGTAGAGAGAGATATTGAGAGGAAGGGGAGGATAGATATGGAAGTGAGGTGGAAAGAGGTAAAGAAATAAAGGGAGGAGAGTGGGGGAAAGACAGGGAGGGGGATTCAAAGTGTCGGGGAGAGACGAGTAGATGTAGGAGAGAGAGAGAGTCAGAGAGAGAGAGAGAGAGGGTGGGGGGTGGGAGGAAGGGGGAATGGAAAATAAGATATAGGATAAAGGAGTGTGCATGTGTTCCTAGATCACGTATGTGTTCCTAGAGTGTGTGCACATTCCTAGAGTGTGTGTGTGCTCTTAGGAACACATGCACATTATTAGAGTGCGCGCACGTTCCTTTGAAGTCATTTTTTTTTGGGTGGGATTAAAAAATTTAGCATACGTGGATGTCGACTAGGTTGCCTCATATTTAGGTTTAGGATGACAAACCTAGTGGTTCAATCTGCAAATAGATAAAAACCTTAATTTTTTGGAATACTTCTTTATATCTTTGTGTTTGACATTATTTTTTTATTGGATATAGAATACAATTGTTGACGAAATTACATACATAGATACAGTCAACTATGTAGATTCCAAATATACAAGTTTTTTTTTTAATTAATATTGTTTACTATTTTTAATTTGTTTATGTCTGCGCATATATCAAAATCCGAGAATACATGACTCTTTTATTTTTTCTATAACTTTTTTTCGGCCTAACCATTTCTAAAATGAGTTATATTCCACACTAGAAAAGACTAATACCAAAAAAAAAAAATTGATCATGTTAAGACCCTCTTAGGCTACACGAATGAAAGGCATTGTAATTTCAAGGATATATTGACTTTCATAATTTCCAAAAATCATAAAATTAATATTATAAATTTCCAAAAAAATACATCGCACTAGAACAATAGGTTCTCTACAATTATACAAGATTTTGGAATGAAATTCCATCGTTAAGGCACTCAACACCTACATGAACAAAAACATATACCTTATATTTTATTGGATAAATAACATACCACTGTTAGAAAAAAATGAATTTCACATAGTTATTGACAATATCTATGCATACAAGTTGTATATTCGGAAAGCTAATTCTATTTCCTATGTTTCATATTTTTACACCATATTCAAATTCATTGTAAAAGTACCTTGAATAATCCATCCAAGTTAACAAATGGTTGTTTTCCATGTTTCCATTGCCACTAATGTGTCATTAGAAACCATCATTAGCTTCCACTCACCCTAATATATAAATGGATTCAACACCCTTGAATACCCTACTATCACCACAATGTGCAATGTTAACATATGATATCTACAATTCCATTAATCTAAAATGATTGTTTCATATTTGAGAAAAAAATGTTCATTTCCCTTCTAATTATTTTGAGTAGTTTGGAAAGAGCCAACTGGTACATTATTTAGAGTATATATAACAACAAAATCATCATTACCATTGAAGTTTTAGATATAATCTAATCTTATCCTAGACCTCTCCATTTTTTTTTCTGCTAAAAACAGTATCATTATCAATCTGTCCTCTAAATAAATATGGGAATTGTTAGATCACTACAAAACTTTGAAACTACAAATTATTAAATTAAAAAAAAAAAAACAAAGATCTAGGGAAAAAATATTAAAAAATCATTAATATAATACAATAAGTATAAATGAAAATTTTAATATTGCTTACAAATGGATGATAAAGTTGGTGTTGCAAACCTCATTGGCATGAGGTTAAACTGTAATGAGAGATAACATATCATCTCATGAGTGGGGCTAAGGTTAGTTTCAACTTGAAACCACGTGATCCCTCCATTGGTAGCCTTAGTGATGACCAATATTCGATACTAGGATTTTTGTAGATGCTATCTACGCTGAAACCACCTTGTTGGTCTTGAAATATGACCTAAAAGTGATTCTAAATGGATAAGAGCTCATCTTCCTCAAAATTGAGGAAATAAGCTAACAAGCCAAGAAACAAATCCATCTAGTAGGAGTGGAAATTTACCCTCTTCCAGAGCACTAGTGGGTTATTTCGAGTGGTGAAGCTTTGTTTGAACATGATGTTGCATTTTCATGCCAGGGTATTGAGATTGCATCAATAAAGGATAGGCCAATATCCTTGATAGGTCTTTTCTTATTTTTTCCAAAAAACGTTTTCACTACAAGGCCCCAAAGAGATATATTGAGAAGAAAATGTTTTCACAAATAAATTAATTGAAAATAATTTACACATAATTTTAGAAATAGCTATTATAATTCAAAGAGGAAATTTTCGCACAAACTAATTAATTACACATAAAAATTATGTTACAATTACATTTATCTTGTAGTGTGTATTATGGATGGTTATTAGTAGAGGGAGGCATTACTTCAATTTTAACTATTGCATTATAATATGTTAACTCGTGTATTATTTGTATGATGATGTTTAAATAATGATTTTTTTATCTAAATTGAGTTATAATGATCCCATATTCCTAATATGTAAAATGCATTATAAATATTTTTAGTCTAGACTTCAAGACAAAGACTCAACTAGTGCATGTGTTTGAGTCCAAGCATTAGGCTAGGAATATGGTGTGGATGATATTTTTCCAAGAACCAACATGAGGATATTCCCATGGCATGATTATGTTAAGTAAAAGCATGTATAAGATGACATATGTTAATGTAAATTCCACCAAAAAGGTTTTTTGAGGCAACAAGGGGACTGTGATAACACAAGAGGAGAAGAGGAATGGGGTCACATGGATAATTTGACCTTGAGTTGATACCACAAGAGGAGAAGGGGAAGGTGGGAACATGGATGATTTTACCTTGAGACTTGTATTGTGGAAAGTACCACCTTTTATCCATGCTTCCTTAAAATATTTCACGTCGATCTTGGAATTGTTCGTACCAAATTGTATAAGTGTCACATCCTTGGGAAAAAAATAGGCCTCATGAAAAGAAAACGTATATTCTTCTATTTCATTCATCATTCAATGATTATCCAATCAACTTTCATCTCCCACATTAGGGGGGTTTCCCTTCTCTTTCTAGTTAGGAAAAACGTATATTCTTCTATTTCATTCATCATTCAATGATTATCCAATCAACTTTCATCTCCCACATTAGGGGGGTTTTCCTTCTCTTTCTAGTTAGGAAATCTATGTCAGACCATGGTTGTTTTGCCTACAAATAGAAAGGGAATACCATGAACGTATAGATGGTAATATCATGTGGAATTTGGATATTTTATATGGAAAATATGACAAGAAATGGGTTGGTTTTGAAGGGTCATACATGGATAAGATGTCCAAAATATCTAGATAAAAGAACATAAAACCTACAATATCATTATTGTTTCCCATTAAATTTTTGAGAGAAAAGTGTTTCTCTTCCAAGTTATTCCCCAAAATGTAATCAACATTTTGGACTCTTTCTACCTACACTAAAGACTAATGGAAGGAAACAATATCCATGAGGGACTATTGAATAGAGAAAGGGAATATCTTTGTTCTGTTGAGTAGAGTAGTAGGAGGGAGTGCCATGGTTGATTAATGGATGTATGAGGACCTAGAGTGCTCTATAGTGAGAAGGTTAGTTGAGCCATGAGATAAATCACTTGGGAGGAGTAAGATTAAAGACATTAGGGAATTTAAGTTTCCCTTGTGGTATCATGGTCTAGATTGGGGGCGTAATTCATAGCTAGTTCCAACCATTGGATGATGAATCACTCCCTTATAATAAATAGAAGGTGGACTTTGTTTGATTATAGATAAGTGTTCATATTCATATCTAAGTGGAATGGTTTGTTTTTTTATTATTTCATGTGATTCCTTGAATTCAATTGCTAATGTGTGATTATATGGTATGGAAAGATTAAGGATTGAATTCAATGTTTAACCATGCATGTAGATTAATTATGGTTAATCAATTGATGATATTGTTGTGTATGCATGCTTGAGTTACATTGTGCTTTTATATAAAAATATTTATGTAATTTTTATTGCATAGAAATTATGTTATGTTTTTTTATATACTCCAATTGTACTCACAACTTGCAAATTTGATTTGTAAAGGAAGTAAAGAATATTCATGGAATTCCTCGATGTCTAAGGGAGGAATATGGGAATGCCACAAAGTGATATCATAGTTTATCCTACAATATTAGGTTGTTATGGGTAGGAAATGTGAGTTAATTTACGGTGGAATTTTTAGTGGCATGCCAATGTTTTGACAAAAATACTCAATCAAAATTAAGAAATATGCTATAAGCATCCAATAAGATGAGTTAGATGGTCATGGTGGTGAACTAATGATGGATTCAATTCATAGGATGGATTATATTAATGCCTTTAGGAATGGTATATAATCTTGATTTGTTGGAAATGGAGATGAAATACATTCTTGGGGGAAAGAGCAATGAGATAGGAAACTCAATGTATCATTTGTGTCATCCAAAAGAAAGATTAAAAGATTAAATTCTAAGTGATTTGGGCATTCTCAAATTTAAATGTCTATGAATGGGACCCTCCCATAGCCATAAATTTGTGAGGGAATCAGAGAAACTATGATGTGTTTTTAAATCAAAATGGACAAGGAAGAGAGACTTGAATCCCTCTCAAGGAAGGAAAACAAGTAATGGACAAGGATAAGTCTCCCTCCCGTGGATAACCATCTATTACACCAAAAATTATTTCTCATTTATACTTTGTTATTAACCAATTCCAATCAATGATCCCATATTCATTAGGATTGTTATAGAAACCCAAATATTTTAACCCCACTTGGAACTCAAACTATTGAAAAGAAAATAACTATAGCATAACCCTAGCTTGGTCATCATCCACCACATTAAAGGAAATAAAATATTTTTCACATTTACCATCAGCCTAGTAGCTATATAGTAGATATTTGGTATGTGTTTTAATTTTCTTTCATCTCTTCTAATCCATTATAGAATAACACAATATCAATAAAAGGAAAGTGTGTTGAAAATATAAATTTCTTGCCAACTTCATACTTTTGAGGGATCCAAATCTTCTTGCTTCTAATAGATACTTTGATCTGGATTTATGAGCGGAAGGAAATGAAACCAAGGAATTATAATGTTAACAAAGATACATAATGAACAATAAAAAATATAACGTAAAACTTGACTTCTATTAAATAAGAAATAAGTTGAAAATTGTAACATGCCAACTAAAAACAAGCTTGCTAGAATGGAGGGAGATTATCTCTGAGAAGAGATGTGACAACTATGCTCATTCGCAATAAGATGAGTACAATGAGGGTCTAAAGGAATTTTTACAACATAAATGAATGAAAAAACCATAGACATCCAAAAACCTAACCCTAGGAGATGAAGCACCAAAATTCATGTGGGCCTCGTTGGGGTAAGTTAGTACATCAACTTCTCGGGGTTGTAACTTTTGCATACGATCTTCATTTAGGGCGCACGTTAGCTCATTGGAAAGGTATTAATGAGGATATTCATTTAAAAGGATAAATAAAAGTATTTATCCATCATTGAGGTGATTGATCATGAAAAAGAGTTGTTTATATCCTCAAAATGGCCCTAGAAGTCTAGAAACTGAAAAACTGCTAAAAATAGTAAGTTGCCAAAAAATTGATTTGAGCTAGTTTGACAAGGTGGATGGCCACCGAGAAACTCCTGGATCAATACTCCCCCCTTAGGAAGAAATTATCTCCATTGTGTTTAGTTCCCCCATCAGATGAGGAAATGTCTACTAAATTTGGCCCCAGGTGAGCCACTTTCTTTGGTGCAGAAGTTGTCCTGCTTTGACAACCCGATAAAGATGGATACTCTACTAGAAAGTGCCCTTGATCTGTGTTTTCATGATCTGATCAGTGGATGCATGTTCCATGCAGTTAGGATTGAGCCATGCTGGTGTCAATTGTTTTGTTATCTCCAAGGTGTCCAATAATGCTTGAAAATAAGGTTGAAGGAGGTCCACATTGAACATTGAGTGCAAACCAAGGAAGGTGGGAAGGTTGATATCAAAATAATTTCCACCCAAATCCTTGATGATGGTGTAAGGTCCATAACAGAGTGGATGAAGCTTTTTATGAGGCCCTGTAAGGCATTCTTTCTGCAACTGCAACCAAATTTTGTCTCCCACCTGAAATTGGTGTGGCACTCGATGTTGATCATGGAGTTGCTTGTACTTTGCATTGGAATTCTATAAAATATCGTGAACCTATTGGTGGATGTGCTGGATCTGCTCAATGAATCAAGTGGATTTTTCAACTCCAATTGGATTATGTGATGAGTCTTCCTGGGTGGCCATAAAGGGTAGTGCAACATCCATGGGACCCAATGGTTGAAATCCCAACCCCACCTAAAAGGGGTTGTTTCTGGTTGAGCTATGTATGGCTCTATTGTAGCCATGTTGAACATAGGAAAGACTCTCATCCCAGGTGCGTGAGTGCTTGGAATTGTACATGTGCAGGATGTGCATGATCATCCGATTGATGACCTTAGTTTGGGCATCCTTCTGGGAGGTGGAAGGCATTGGAATTGATGAGCTTAGTGTCCAGCAGTGACTAGAGGCTCGACTAGAATTTGCCGAGGAATTGGCTGCCTCGATATGAGATAATGGTTTGTGGGATCCCAAAGTGTACCCACACTCGTTCAAAGAAGATCTTGGCAATGGCCTCCAATGTGACATTCTTCTTACAGGCGACCATAATTTCCATATTGGAAAAGCGATCAACGACCACAAAAAAATAGTCATTTCCCTGCTTGGTGGATGGAAGGCCCGACTTGTATCCCATTGAGATGGATTCCTAGGGTCTTCCAGGAGTAGGAAAAGAAGTGTACAGTCCTTCATTTTTAGTGGTCGTTTTGGCAATAGCGCAAGCAGTGCAGGAATAAATATACTTGTTGACATCATGTTGAAGTTTTGACAAGTAGAAATGTAACTAGAACACTGCCATTGTCTTTTCCATGCCGAAGTGTTCTGCCACACGACCATAGTGGGCTTCCCAAATCAGCTTCACTCACTTTCTTGATGGAACACAGAGATGGCCCAGATGACATAGTAGCCCATCTTGAATATGGAAATTAGTGATAGTTGTGTTTGCACCCAACATCTGGTAGGTTTTTGAAAAGTTAGGATGTATCTCATAGAGGTGGGGCCATCTAGAGGTCTCGTGGCTGCAAGATTATAGAACTATGGTGAGTGTCGTGACTGGAGGTTGGCTGAGGTAATCAACAACTTGATTGGTAATTCCTATTTTATACTTGATGTTGAGGTGTAAATGTTGCAAATATGTGGACCACTTCTGATGGTGATCATTCTATAATTTTCCTTGTGTCTGCATGAATTGCAATGACTTATGATTAGTGTGGATGATTTTATCCTTCCCGAGAATGTAATTCCTCCACTGGAGGCACGATTTCACAATGGAGTACATTTCTTTGTCATAAGTAAGGTAGTTATGGACAAAATCTGATAGTGTCTCACTATGATAGGCCATGGGGTGGTCGTGCTGAGTGAGGACTAGACCCACAACATAGTATGAAGCATTTGTCTCGATCTATAAGGGATGTTGTAGGTCAAATAATGAAATCACTCAGAATGAGCATAAGTTTTTCTTCAGATCATCAAACGCTTTATGTTGGGATAGGCCCCACACAATGTTTTCCTTATCACCACCCCTAGTTGCTTAGCTAAGGGTCCATGCAATATGGGAGAATCCCAACAGGAACCTGTGGTAAAAATTGTCAAGGCCTAAGAAACTATGAATCTCAATGAGTGTGGTTGGGGCTAGCTAGTCATAGATGACTTGAATCTTGGCTGTATTAAAATGCACACCATGGACATCAACAATGTAGCCTAGGTATTATACCATGTCCATGTTGAACGAGAATTTTTCCAAATTGGCATATAGCTTGTGTTGTCGAAGAGTTTACATAATATGTTGAATATGTTGTAACTGTTTACCCAATTCATGTTGTGTATGAGGATGTCATCCAAATACAACACCAAAAATGAGTTAGTGAAATGCCGCAAGATATTGTCCATCATCCTCATGAAATTTGTTGGGGCATGACCAACCATTCAAAAAAACCTTCTTTTTACTTGAAGGAAGATTTCCATACATCTTTATTTTCTATTGGGACCTAATGGTAGCCATACTTCAGATCAATCTTACTAAATTATTTGGCCCCATTGAGATGATCAAGGAGATTGTTGATTTGGGGAATCAGGTATTGGTTCGTAACTATGATTTTATTTAGGGATTAGTAATCAATGCAGAGTCATTAGTTCTTGTCTTTCTTTTGCACCAACATGATTGGGCTTCCACAAGGTGATGAGCTTGGTCAGATGTGCCCCTTTTGGAAAAATTATTAGATCCGATGCTTGATCTCCTCATTTTCTAATAGAGAGCGGTGATAGACTAGCCCATTGGGTAGCAGTGTGTCGGGGGTCAGATCAATGGGATGATTGACCTGACAGTGCAAAGGTACCCGAGTAGGTGATGAGAATATGTCATTGTATTATTCCATGACCTTATCCACTTGATTCTATTGCGTGGAGAGGTCAGGTGTGGATTCCATAGATGTGGCGGCAACCTTTTGCTCACTTTGAGAGTGAATAATGAAGAAGACAAACTTCCCAGTCTAAGAAATGACCTTCCTGCATTTCTTGGTAGAGATCAAGGAAATAACACTAGGTGGGACTACTTCGGGTATCATGTACAATTTCTTGTTCAAAGTAATAATAACACTGTGAGGCCTAGAATCATATACAACATGATGTTTCCATAAATAAGGTTGGCCCAAAAGAAAATCACAAACTTCAAAGGGAGCAATATCACACAATACCTCATCTTTCAATGGCTTTATGTAGTACGATAGGAGAAACTATTAGCTAATGCAAAGATCGCTTCCTTGAAGGATCCATCTGATGTTGTAGGGTTGCAGGTGTGTCGTTTTTAGTGGGGTAAGCCACTTCAAAACCTTTGTTAATATGAGGTTCTTCTGGCTACCTCTATCAACGATGAAGTGTAGTGCAGTGTCTTTTACCCACATCTGTGAATGAAAGAGGCACTCACCTTCCTCTCTCTCATCATATTTTCTAAGATGGATATTTGTGGTATAAACGGTGGCATTGGGTTCCATGTCAATGATCCATCTCCCCTTTTCTGGGTTGGACTTAGAGTCAGAACCTGCATCTGATTTAGAATATTTCTCTATCTAAAACATTGTGGACAGAAAAATACCCTTCTAGAAGATTTAACCATTTATCTCTAACATCTGCATATATTTGACCTTCAAATATAGGAATATCAAAATTGATATATAAATTTAAGGGGACAACTCCTCTACTTGAGGTGGATGTGTCTCTTGTTGGTAGTCATTGAAGGATTTGTGAAAAGTTGTCCATCATCACGTTCCTTTGTCGCTCAAGGGATTCTTTGACCAACATTTTGAAAGGATATATCATCTCGTCATATTTATTTTCACCCACCATTGATGGTTTCTTGGGCATGCAAGAGAGTTTTTCCTCAAGAGAAACAACCTCGATACCCAACTCTCTACACCATGACTGCATCAGGGACATGCATTAAAAAAATGACAAGGAGCAAACTGCTATGATACCACTCATCTGGATTTATGAGCAAAACAAAATGAAACCACAGAGTTATAATGTTAACATAGAGACACGGTGAACAATAACAAATATAGAGTAAAAATTGACTTCTATTAAATAAGAAATATGTTGAAAAATGTAACGTGCAGACTGAAAACAAGCTTGCTAGAATGGTGGCATCTTATCTCTGAGAAGAGATGTGACAGATACGCTTATTCACAAGAATATGAGTACAATAAGGCTTTGAAGGAATTTTTACAATAAACATGAATTCAAAAACCATATACATCCAAAAACCTAACCCTAGGAGATGAAGCACAAAAAGTCATGTGGGCCTCGTTGGGGTAAGTTAGTACATCAACTTCCCGGGTTCATAACTTTTTCATATGATCTACATTTAGGGTGAAAGATAGCTCGTTGGAAATGTATTGATGAGGAGATTCATTTTTGGGGATAACTTATAGCCTTTGGATATTATTGAGGTGACTGATCGTGAAAAAGTGTCGTTTAGGCCCTCAAAATGGCCCCGAAGGTTCATGAACAAAAAATCTGCTTAAAATAGTAAGTTGACAAAAACCTGTTTTGACCCAGTTGGACAATGTGGATGGACACTGATATCCTCCTAGATCAAACTTACCGAGACCATCAACTACCATCAAAAAGAGGAGACGTGAAAGGGGGTATCCTTACTTTATAATTCTTAAGGATTTGAAAAGATTTGAAGCTGAGCCATTGATTGAGACTACAAATCATCACAAATGAATACAAAAAAGAAAATGGTTGTAAGAATTAGTATCTGCAAGTGTAAATAGGTGATTAATGAACACATAAGATAAGTTATTAAAGAGAATTCTAATGTAAAATTAAATGATACAAAATAGAGAGAGAGAGAGAAAAAGGAGAAATAAAAAATAATAATAGGAGAGAAAATATCAAGGAATGGGAGATGAAAAGTCGTGCCCTTTGACCTTCTCGTTACCCCACCTCTCCCTATATATTCCTATACTTTCACTCTCAAAGAGTGTTTTTTTTCCAATGAAGCGAGGATGCACAAAGAGCCATTAGTTTCATTATAAACCAAAGATTGTGGAAATGGAAACTAATAAACTATTTGATGGTGGTGTTTTTTACTTCGAGTTTCTCTAGGTGAAATTCTATGTCTTTGTGTGATGAAATGTTTTCAATGGTTTATGAAATGTGGTGTACTTCATTGATTTTAATTAACTGACATTCTCTTTATTAGTTTTTTAAGTTGTGAAATCGACACGAACCGATATATAGCCTATGAATTTTGTTTTCTATGTATAACCACCAACAAAAGTCTACATCCCATTTCATTTATAAATAAACACCAATTCACCTATTCTCAACATTGGGGAAAAGATTTAGTGTTATGAGGCTACTTGAATAACTATTGGAATTAATCCCTTGAGAAAACACCTCTTGTATTTATCAATGCTATATAAATAGGTTACTGAATCATTTCTCTTTATCATTGCTAGAGTAATACTTGAAGTGCTATTATATTTTATTGATGTGGAGTGATCTAATTTATGATTATTGGATTGACCTTTACATGTGCTGGAGAAATCTAATAGTTGATTGTTGGCTTCATTTCGAATAGCATTGATTTGTTCCTCCCATGGGTATCATGGGAATGGATTCATCCTTGTAAATATAAAGAGTAAAGACTATAGACATCTAACTATTGATTTCCTAGAGACAAGGTTCACTCATTTCTACACACCCCAATTTACATTTATGTTTTTGTTGTAATTTGCAAAATTATGGAAATATTTTATGTTCTCATCCCCTGTAGACAACCACAAACCCTATTCATAAGTCTCTACTTATTATATTTATATACAAGTATTTTCCTCCTTTTTTGTTCCAACTCCTTCAAAGTTTATCTAGAAACTTCATTAGTAATACCATATACCTTTTTAGAGTAGAAATTTACAATTCGACTTATAATTAAACGTAAATCTTGATCCTCCTTCATTTTTTTTTCATTTTCCTAACAAGAAGCCACTTTTTTACCACTTCAATGTTAGAACCAAACTAAATGTTGGTTGATTCCGTTAACTAATCATCATATGGATTACATTAAATTTTTTCCAAGATAACAAATCATCATCCTCCAAATAGGCAGTATTGTTCCTTGAAAATACTTGGAGACTTGGGTTCCTCCTTTCAAAATTGAATGAATACTGGTAATATGATCTGATTCCCCACAAAATTTAACCTACATTCTTATACATGCTTGGTCACTCATTTGGGATTATAAAATTAGGAATAGATCAGGTCATTTGTCTACCATGTCTTCCCCTAACCACATATTCCTCCATGTAGGCACAAATTTAATAAGCTCAACATTTGTGAAAACTATGTCTTCTATTTCCTTAATAAAAACTCAAATAGAAGATCAGTTCAATTTGAACACCCTAATATCTCTACCCAATTCAATGTGAAATTAAAACCCACACCTGCAATTCACATTCTCCTTTCTAAAAAATTATTGAACAAACAAGCCTTCCCAAAACACTAGTCTCTCTTCATAAGGCCCATAAATATTAACAGTTGTAAATGCTTCCCCCAACTCCACAGAGGTGAGTTCATATCTAATAGATGCCTAATGCAAGGATGACATAATTATAAAATCTCATAGGGTTCTTATTTCAAGTAGTGATCAACCCCATTTACCTACCTATAGAATCAATAGACAAAAAATCCCAAAACAAAAAACATTTATACATCTCTCTCAATATGTGATTCCCTTTTCCCATAGTTTCTAGTATCAAAATCACATCGGGCTTATGAAGATCCACCATTCTCCTCAGGATGTGTTTTTTTTGGATTGCCAACAAGCAAAAAATTTAATGTTATAAGGATAATTCAAGACCTTTAGGTGGGACCTAGCCTACTCTAAGGGCCCATAGAAGAGTCTTATGCTGACCTTTCCAAATTTCCCTTTTAGCTATAGATTATGATATTGAGATATGATATCTTCTCCCCCTAAAACCTCCTTTTATACTTCCATACTAATTCCACTCTCAACCCTTACTTCAGACATGTCAATAGTTTCTTATCTTAACCTCAACAAATATCCCAAATGATCCAAGGGTTTGGTCCCATCTAGATATGTGGAGGGAGGTGTGTAAAATCACCCCCTTCCCTACTATTTCCCTAAATTTCTTAATATTTTTCTAATACCTCATCTAAAACTACCCTCCCTCCTAAGTGTTTCAAGCTAGGGTATCTATTACTAAATTCCCTTACTCCCATTATTCCATTTTAATTCCTTAGCAAGGAACCTGCCTTATAAACCCAACAAGTCTAGGCAATCCTTAGAATATAATGTTAGGTTATTCCTATTTGGAGATATGAAAAATTTGTAGGGACATAAATAGACTTATATGAACCATAAGGAGACTAATTCTCTAGGGTTTCTCTTAATCGAATTGTCTACTCCTTTGAAACAAGTGTCCCTAGTGTAAACATATGGTAACCAATTAGAGCACAAGCCTCCTCCTTATCCAACCTCAACTATGTTATATTTTCTCCATTTCTTTCCAAGTTTAAAGTTGTCCCCAATGACTTGATTAGATCCTAGGAGCTCAAATAATTTTTCTCACCCTATAATCTCATCTCAACTTTAGATGAATCAAGTGGGTTGCACTTACCTAGATATGAAATGTCACTAAGTTTCCTAACCAAAACATTTTTGGAAAATCCAAGTGCATAATCATTTGCTAGAAGACGATAAGCATGTCTCCTTGGACATATAAACATGATACCAACATAATCTAAAGATTGTTTTTGTTTCATGTTCCTTCCCTCTAATATTATCTCTTTTGCCAAACCTTCATGGAGATCTATTGTAACCAATATACTAGCAATGGTATAGGTATTGGCAATTTGATAACTACAATCTTATTCCATAAAGGTTCCAATACTATTGCTAATGACCCTCAAAAAATCCATTGTGACACCTTGTTTCCCCCAGTTTGTAAATATAACTATATTGGCCAAGAGACTATTGAAAACACAATATGTATGAATTTTTGATTTGATGGACCTTTGTATAAAAGGTCAATGAATGTAAATTATGTTATTTACTAGAAAATGGATAAGTGTTACATGACTGCTAGAAGGGGGGTGTGATAAGAGAGACCATGAATGCTATGAAAGAGATGGTGAAGGGGACCAAGAATGGTTGTGTTAACCTCCACAAAACCAATAACTTACTGGATTTAATTACTCAGGCCTAGAAAAATTTTCTGACCCAGAAATGAATTACAGTGAGGCTGGTAGGTGGGAAGACCTCCTAAAGAGTTAATGAGGGAATGGGGAAGAACACCCATCTGTAAGGATTTCATACCTGGCCACAGAATGGGAATTCGATCCACACACAATATTGTTGAGGAAGGAACGAAAGGAAGGTTTGGTGGGTAGAGAGAGACCTGTGAAGAGTGCAGAGATGAGAGACTAAGCTCTTGGATTCAAGGAAGAACTAGAGGATGAGCGTGTTCTAGTCACAAAAAATGGCTAGTAGGGTTATGATACAAGCTGGTAAATGAGGTTGTTGAGTGACTAAGGAAGTACTTAGGTGGTCCTCCTTGCTTGGTAGAGTGAAAACCATTTCCAAGATCCTGCGGGAGGAGGAGAGAAACCTCCGTCCCTATAGTCCCTCATCCGGAACAAAGGATTAAATATCAAAGCATCGTGGTCTAGCTCGGGGTTGGCTAGTGGTAAATCTGCTTGGAATGATTGAGCCTATGTTAGGGTGGAAATGAGCATGCCTTTCAGTAGTCGCTTCACATTAACTATTTCTGATAAGTATTTTCCTAATTTATGTATTGAATTAAAATAATGGATGAATGAATGGGCTTATCTATATATATGTGTGTATATATGAATGGTTTCTATGTGGAATGGTCATGATATGTGTATGCATTCATCTCCTTGTGAAGTTATGCTCCTAATTGATAGTCTCTATGCCCCAGCTTAGTCCCTACGGATTCTTGGGACATAAGCCAGTAAGACAGTCGAGTTAGAGATATCGTGTCGACCCGAACCTGTCCATCTGAAGATGATGCCTCTTTCAGACCCCTTGATGTGTGGTCATGATTTCAGGCCCAAGTCCGTAACCATTTCATGATAAAGTTAAGGAAGGATAGCAAGGTTCAAACCTTGAAAATGGAGATCTCTTCGTTTGGAAGGTGAGTGAATGAGATCCATTCGCGAGGACCCATATGATCAATACCTAGGAACCTTAGGCTAAGCCTAAGGAAGCTAAGTCCTTCTCGATTCGGATCTCTGAAAGTCCAGAACTTCAGATTATTGTCAGCCCTCATAGTCATAAACTGGCCAAAGGAGACCGAGAGTTACAGTTACCCATAAGGCTGACCGACATTAGGTGGTTCCCTAGGTGGTTAGGTGACCCTATCTTGCCAACTAAACCAGGATCCAAAACCCTAAAGGTCGGAGCAGCGAAGAACCCAACATCGTAGATCAAGGGATCCTTCGGTCCTTTCCCAACCGTTGATATACCGGGGACATGTGGTGCTATCCCCTTTAGTTCGTAGAATGGAAATTTCAGGAGAAGAGAGGAGTTTGCATCGCAAAACTCCTGAATGTTGAATCCCTAAGGTAACAAGATTTGTATATCTATATATCTACGTGTCTGGGTCTCGACCATGAGATATGAGGAATGTTAGGAGGTTGTCGGTCTGTGGTGACATTGTGTGGTGACATGTTACCCGGATTTGTGTGTATCACATACCCTATAGCTCCATTGGAAAGTAACACATTTCACCCTGACCCCTCCTACTTGTCAGTTCCTGGTATGTGTTCGCTTAGCCAATGTAGTTGGTGAAGTGACTGGGAGTCCGGGAGTCTAGAAATTTAGGACTCCAAAGGAATTGAGATGTATTATGGTAGAGAGGCCAAAAATCCCAAAGGCCAGAGTCTCATGCGTAGATAGTAAAGAGGCGTGAAGCACTAAAGAATCGAATCCCTCCACAACTGACATAGGAGAAACAGATTAAGTCCAGTCATGGGATCATACTATGGATGGTCTTCCACCATGGAGGAAGGAACTTGGAAATACCACGTGTGAGGTGGATCCATGTGGGTGCCACGTGGCCCTTAACCAATAAAAGCCCGAAGAATTTCAGAGATATATATCTATCAGTTATGGTCTTGGTTTTGAGAAGGAGACTGTGGTTGGAAAACTCTGGATGATCACAGTGTGCAAGAGACCCCAAATGAAGGATTTTATCACTTAGGGAGAACAAAAGTTTGAGGCCCCATCCCTAGGAAAGCCACTTAGGGGTCATATGTGTTACAAATTGATATCAGAGCATGGTTACAACACTTGGCTTTCTTGGGCTCATGGATGAGTTGCGTAAAAACCATATTTAAATAAATTTAAGGGTGACGCCCTACCTTACCTCTTTTCTAAAGAGTTTGGTTAAACTCTTGTTGAAGAAAATAATGAAATCTTTTTACCATGTGTGTGTATTTAAGAAATATGCACTATGTGTTGTTCATGAACTAATAAACTATTAACTAACAACGATTGTTTTATCAACACTCAAGAAGTCAGTGAATCGCGGGAAACTACAAGCATAAAGGATGGTGACATGCCATGAAGTGGGGGGTGGATCCCACAATAGAGACAAAGAATCTGATGAGAGGAGGGATGCATAGACCCCTTCGGATCTGGCTGAAACTGTAAGGATCCTCATGGCCGAGTTACAAAGTTGCAAGGTCGATAACAAGATATTGATAAAGGAGAAAGAAAAACAAATGGAAATTAATGCAATCTTTTTGCAGAGCTTATCCAATATACATAGGCAGCTGCAACATGGACCTGCAACCAATCATGTGGACCAATGACATACGAAGAGAATTCAAAGTCCACCTGAGTTACGAAAACATGGTCTCATAAGTGGCCACACTAGGAGGAGTACCTCGAGGAAGGCCTAACTTGGAAGCAGGGGACACTCATCGAGAGAGTCCTCTGGAGAGGAAACTGGAAACTCTAAGGTACCTTCTAGTAGAAAAACTAGCTCACATTCTCAAAGGAGAGGAAAGAAGCGAAAGAATTCCAAAATTCATGACCCTGAAGAGTTCAATAAATCCAAACCACCCTCTTTCAATGGAGAAATTGAGAAAGGGGAAGAGGCAGAAGCTTGTCTTCTTGGTTTAAAGAAATACTTTAGATTCCATGACTACTCTGAAAACTTGAAGGCTTGAATAACCATCTTCAACCCAAATGGAAAGGCTTCCATTTGGTGGGAAGACCTTAAGAATGTGAAAGTAATCCATGAAGAGGACTTATCATGGAAACAATTTGAGAAACACTTCAAGAAGAAGTATATGTCAAAGAAATACTTTGATGGGAAGACTAAGGAGTTCTATGAACTCAAGCTGGGACAACTCATCATAGAGAAATATGTCAATAAATTCCTTGACCTGCTGAGGTATGTACCCTACATAAAGGATGAAAAGGTAAAAAAGAAATGATTTATTAGTGGGTTACCTCATACCTACCGAAACCAGATTTAATTTGACGAGCCAAAGACCTTAGAACAAACTATCCATAAGGCAAGGCATTGTTATGATCAGCTCAGGAGTCAGATCGAACCTCGAGAGGATTGGAAAAATAAGAGTGTTTCAGGATTCAATAAGGAGGGGTTCAAACCCTCATGATTTAAGAACTATAGGAATGACTCTAGGATAATCCTTCCTACTATAAGTGTATATCAAAAAAATTTACCCTCCCATAATGGAAATAAACCTTTTGGAAGAACCCCAGAAAAGATTGATAACCCAAAGAAGGAACCCTTGAAATGTTGTGGTTGTGGAGAATAAAATCTACTGAGGGACTATCCACACAGACAACAAAACAATAGGAGAGTCTACAAAATCCAATAAGATACCACAATCAATGATGTGTCTAGGAGCATGCCACAGATAATAAAAAATTCATGGATAATAAACAAGCCAACCACCAAGCTTTAGTGGTGAATATGGAAGGTATGATCACCAACCATCTAGTTTCTATTTTAATTGAACCTGGTTCTAATTTGAGTTATGTGGCCAGTCAGACTATTGATAAGTATAAACTACAACCAGTTATACATGTTAATCCATGATTGGTATAACTAGCCACTGCAACCAAAAGAAAAGTAGTAGAGGTCATACAAGCTTGCCAATTCAACATGGATGGATTACCCACCCAAGTTACCCTTTACATACTTCCCATAGGAACTTATGACCTATTGATTGGTATGGAATGGATAGCTGCTTATAAAAATAGGTTGTACTATTACCATAAAACTTTGGAGTGTGAGAATGAATAAGGGATAAAAATGACCCTCCAAGGGATCCAGAATCCTATCTCAGTGAGATGAATATCAACCCTTCAAATGAAAAAGTATTGCAGAAAGGGATGCCCTCTATATGAAATACAAGTGTTGGAATTTGTTGAGGATGAAAAACCAAAGCTAGAGGACCACCCCATATTAAGAGAGTATATGGACGTGTTTCCATAAGAGGTACCAGGTCTACCTCCGAGAAGAGACATTGACTTCTCCATAGATTTTGCACCAAGAGTAGTGCCAATTTCTAGGACACCCTATAGGATGAGTACACCTAAGCTAGTTGAGCTCAAGCTACAACTAAGGGAAATGATGGACAAAGGCTACATCTGGCCCTGTGTCTCCATGGGGAGCACCAATCTTGTTTGTGAAGAAGAAAGATGGAACACTTTGACTGTGTATAGACTATAGACAACTCAATAAGACAACCATAAAGAACAAGTATCCCTTACCAAGAATCGATGAATTGTTCGACCAATTAGGGGGTGATTCCATTTTCTCAAAGATTGATTTAAGGTCTGGATACCATCAATTCTGAATCAAGGATGAAGACATCCACAAAATAACTTTTAGGACCAGATATGGTCACTATGAATTAGTGGTGGTGCCATTTGGACTAACCAATGACCCCGTCACCTTTATGTGCTCGATGAATAATGTACTCAGAAAATTCCTAGACAGATTTGTATTGGTTTTCATCGATGATATTCTAATCTAATCCAATAACAAAGAGGATAATGAAGAACATCTTAGACTTGTACTTCAAGTACTAAGAGAGCATTAGCTCTATGCTAAGTTTAAAAAAGTGTGATTTTTTTCAGAAGCAAGTCCATTACTTATGCCATGTTATTTCTAAAGAAGGAGTGCCAGTAGACCTTGACAAGATCAAATCTATTATGGAATGTCCTACCCCAAAGGATGTATCTGATATCTGATCCTTTATGGTCTTACCAAGATACTATAGCATATTCATAAAAAGATTTTTCAAGATTGGTTGTCCAATCAATTCCCTTCAGAAAAAGGGGGGGTTAAATTCAATTGGACATAAGAATGTGAAGAAAGATTTCAGGCACTGAAAAACCTTCTGACCCATGCACCCATGCTAAAGATTGAAAACCCTGATAATGACTTCCTCATGTGTACAAATGCCTGGAAGGAAGGACTTAGAGGAGTCCTTATGCAAGAAGGACGTGTAATTTGCTACAAATCTAGAAAATTGAATGAGAATGAAATCAATTATGTGACCCATAATCTAGAGTTGGCTGCCATAGTGCATGCTTTAAAAATGTGGAGGCATTACCTCCTAGGTATGATATTTGTACTTATGATAGACCACTGTGGGTTGAGGCACATATTTGATCAACCAAAACTCAATGCTAGACAAGCTAGGTGGATGGCTCTCCTTAGTGAGTTTGATTTTTAAATCAAACACATGAAAGGAAAGTAAAATAGGGTGGTCGATACCCTTAGCAGAAGTGTGAAAATGATTCACTTGGAAGCGGTGAGCACCTGTGAAACATATGTCAAGGAAAGAGTCAGGAATGCACCAGGAACATATGCATTCTTCAAGACCGTGACCTCATACCTAAGACAAGAGCCTACATGGATAAAGTATGAAGGCTATCAGATGCTCGATGAAGGCATGCTCACTTACAAAAACATATTGCATATCCAAAGTTGTGATGACTTGAAGAGGTTCATAATGGATGAAATGCACAAGAGACCATATATTGGTCACCCAGGATATTAGAAAATGATTACGGCCACTAGGAAACAATTCTATTGGCCTGGATTGAAAAATGAAATAGTTGACTATCTAGCTAAGTGTCTAGAATGCTAGCAAGTTAAAGCATAACACTGGCACCCAACAAGGTTGTTACAACCTCTACCAATTCCAGAATGGAAATGGGAAATCATCTCCATGGATTTCATCACCAGATTACCAAAATCGGCCAAGCAGAATGATGCCATCATGGTAGTGGTGGACAAATTGAGAAAGTCTTCTCACTTCGTTCCTGTCAAATAGAATTGCAAGGAAATAGATATTTCCAACATCTTCATGAAGTATATATTTAAACTACATGGCATGCCTGGGGAGATTGTATCTGACAGAAACACAAAATTCACTTCAAGATTTTGGAAATCCTTGATGGTTGGTTTTGAGACTAAATTGTTGTTTAGCATAACCTATCACCCCAAAAATGATGGAGAGATAGAAAGAGTAAACCAAATATTAGAATACATGTTAAGAATGCATGTAATGCATCAACCTAAGAAGTGGGAAGACTACCTGCCATTGGTATAATTTTCCTACAACAATGGTTATCAAGAGTCACTGAAGATGATCCCTTTTGAAGCCCTCTATGGTAGACAATGCAAGACTCTAATCAGTTGGAGTAATCAAGTGGATATAATTACAATCAAACCTGACATGCTGAAAGAAATGGAACAACAAGCAATTCAGATAAAGCAAAATCTGAAAATTTCTCAGGATAGACAAAAGAGTTACATCGACAGAAAGAGAACTCCTAGAGAGCTCAATACCGAAGACCATGTCTATCTTAGAGTTAGGCCCAAGAAGAGTTCCTTGAAAATGGGAGCTTGTTCCAAGCTAGCACCTTGGTATTGTGGACCCTTTGAAGTATTAGATAGAGTGGGACCTGTCGCCTATAGGCTAGAACTCTCTCCCATAGTAAAGAAACATAATGTTTTCCATGTTTCCTTATTGAATATATATGTACATGATTCTAATCATATAATTGACTGGTCTGTGATCCAGGTGGAGTCGGAAGGAGAATTCCTACTAGAACCTCAATGCATACTAGACAGGAAGGAAACCTCACTGAGGAATCAAACCATTTCAAAGGTCAAGGTGCCATGGAAACACTTTGGCCCAAATTAGGTTATGTGGGAAATGGAGGATTCCATGGGACATGCATATCCATTTTTTTTTATTTCTATATATACAAAGCATGTTGATAGATAGAACATTGAGGATGATGTTCCTTTAAGGGGGAGGGAATTGTGACACCATGTTTCCCCCATTTTGTAAATACAACTATATTGGCCAAGAGACTATGGAAAACTCAATATGTATGAATGTTTGATTTGATGGACCTTTGTATAAAAGGTCAATGAATGTAAATTATGTTATTTACTAGAAAATGGATAAGTTTTGCATGACTACTAGAAGGGAGGTGTGCTAAGAGAGACCATGAATGCAATGAAAGATATTGTTAAGAGGACTAGGAATGGTTGCGTTAACCTCAACCAAACCAGTACCTTGCTGGATTTAACTTCTCAAGACCAGAAAAGTCCTCTGACCTATAAATGAATTACAGTCTGGACGGTAGGTGGGAAGACTTCCTCAAGATTTAATGAGGGGATGGGGCATAGAACCCATCTGTAAGGCTTTCAGACTTGACCACAGACTGGGAATTCAAGCCACACACAATCTTGCTGAGGAAGGCAAGAAAGGAAGGTGTGGTGGGTAGAGAGAGACCTGCGAAGAGTGCATAGATGAGAGACTAAGCTCTCAGATTCAAGGAAGAACTAGAGGATGAATGTGTTCAGGTTGCATAAAATGGCCAAAAGGGTTATGATACAAGATGATAAATGAGGCTACTAAGTGACTGAGGAAGTACTCAAGCCGTCCTCCTTGCTTGGTAGACTGAAAAATGTTGCCAAGATCCTGCGGGAGGAGGAGAGTAACCTTCATCCCTACAGTCGTTGAGCCAGAACAGAGGATTAAATCTCAAAAAATCATGGTTTATCTCGGGGGTGGCTAGTGGTAAATCTGTTGGGAGTGACTGAGCCTATGGTTAGGTGGAAATAGACACCCCTTTCAGCAGTCACTTCACGTTATCTGGTTCTGATAAGTATTTTCCCACTTTCTGTATTTAACTAAAATAATGGATGAATGCATGGGTTTATATGTGTGTGTGTGTGTGTGTATCTGTGAATGGTTTCTATGTGGAATGGTCATGATATGTGTATGAATTCATCTCCTTGTGAACTTATGGTCCTGACTGATAGTCTATATTCCCTAGATTAGTGCCTGAGGCTTCTTGGGACATAATCCTATAAGACGACTGAGTTAGAGATATCGTGTCAATTTGAACCTACCCATGTGAAGATGATGCCTCTTTCAAAACCCTTGATGTGAGACTGTGATTTCAAGCCCAAGTCCTTAACCATTTCATGATAAAGTTCAGGAAGGATAGCAAGGTTCAAGCCTTGAAAATGGAGATCTCTTCGTTTGGAAGGCGAGCGAACGATATCCGTTCACGAGGAACCATATGATAAATACCTAGGAACCTTAGGCTAATCCTAAGGAAGCTAATTCCTTCTGGCTTTGGATCTTTGGAAGTCTAGGACTTTAGAGTATTGTCATCCCTCATAGTCATAAACCGGTTGAGGGCGACTGAGAGTTACATTTACTCGTAAGGTTGATTGACATTAGGCAGTTCCCCAAGTGGTTAGGTGAACCTATCTTGCAAAGTAAACTGGGATCCAAAACCCCGAAGGCCAGAGCCATGAAGAACCCAGAACCATCGGTCGAGGGATCCTTCGGGTCCTTTCCTAGCCGTGGTGCTAGCCCCTTTAGTTTAGAGAATGGGCACTTCAGGAGAAGAGAGGAATTTCCATCGCAAAACTCCTAAACACCGAATCCCCGAGGTAATAAGAGTCGTAGATCTATAGAACTACGTGGTCGAGTCTTGACCGTGAGATCTGAGGAATGTTAGGAGGTTGTCGGTCTATGGTGACATGCTGCATTGACATCATCTAGGGTGTTGTGTTCCCCAGCTTGATGTGCCATGCGTCACCTGGATTTATGTGTATCACATACCCTATAGGTCCATTGGAACATAACACGTGTCACACTGACCCCTCCTACGTGTCAGTTCCTAGTATGTGTCCGCCTAGCCAATGTAGTTGGTGAAATGACCAGGACTTCGAGCCTTCAGGACTTTGAGACTCCGGAGGAGTTGGGATGTAGTATGGTAGAGAGACCGAATGACCTGAAGGTTGGATCCATGTGGCGGGCTTATGGGACTTTAGAGGTTCAGAACTCTAGACAGCCTCGTGCATAGATAATAAAGAGGCGTGAAGCATTGAATACCTCCACAACTCACATAGGATAAAGAGATTAATTCTAGTCATGGGCTCAGACTGTGGATGGTATTTCACCATGGAGGAAGGATCTTGGAAATAACATGTGTGAGGTGGATCCACGTGGGTGCCACATGGCCCTCAACCAATGAAAGCTTGAAGAAATTCGGAGAGATATATCTATCTATCTATTATGGGCTCGATTTTGAGCATGGAGATCGTCATTGGAAAACTCTGGACGATCAAAGTGTGGTAGAGAAACCAAATGAAGGATTTGATCACTTAGGGAGAACAAAATTTTGAGGCCCCATCCCTAGGAAAGCCACTCAGGGGTTGGATGTGTTACATCCATCAACCAAAAATATAGTGTTACGCCTAGAAGTTTCACCCATACTAGTTGTATAGGTACAACCTACATGGTTCAAAACAATGACTCCATGTTCAGTGATAATAGTGAGTGATCACAAAACTAGTGATACCCTGTGATATTTTGAGCATCCACCTTGAATAAGAAGATGAAATTCAACCATCTTCACACTAGAAAATGGAAGACAAGAAAATAGCCAAGCACTGGAAACCATGATCATTCCATCCATTATTCAAGTGACTTCCGTAGCATTTGAAAAACAAAATAAAAATTCCCAACTAGCACTTGATTTTCCAACTCCAAATGTCTTTTATAATAAACAACTTTATCTACTAATTTTTTTTCTTGGCACACCTTCCACTTCTTTTCCATGAAGCATCCTAGATCACCTTCTTTTGTTACTTGCACCACAACCCCAGTTTGAAGGTATAAGACCTTCCTTCTCCCATCATTCACCACCTTCTACATTACTTAAGTAGACCGTGCGCCAACCCTATATTGTCCTTCTGTATCACTACTAAAATGGTTAACATAATTCACAAATAATTGCTCCTTAGCCAACCCTTCTATGATCATAAATCAAGCTTCTCCAGCCACTTTCAATGAAGATGATGCATGCAAACTTGAAATCATGGAGAATTTACCTTTGAACACGTAAATAGAAAATTAGGGTGATAATGTAAGGTATTATCCACACAACCCTCACTCCCATGAGTGTTCTTGTCTGAAGAATCCACTAGAATTGAATGACTTAAGGGTCCTTCAGAAAAATTAATTGACCTTCTAGTGGGTCTTTAGTGAAGTCCACAATATCCTCTTCCAACCCTATATTCAACTTTCTAAAGGCTCCCTAAAACCTTGGAAACCAATCTTGTAAAACCCTATCTTCCCTCTCATCCATCAATTATTTCAAAAGTATGATGTAGATGCAGATTTTCCCACATATTTTGAGGGGAAAAAATTTAAAATTGTATTCTCTATTAGTTTTAAAATTGGACTAATTAATATTTGAATCAAATTTTATACAATTTGTGTTTGTGACAATTTTTTGTTTCATGTTTACATAAACTAAAAAAGCATAAATACCCTTTTAAAGAGTAAACATGTTCTAGGGTTTGTGTTGCCCCAATCGTGGGAGAATGTCTTAAAGACCCTTGATAGAGGTCCTATGTTGACTTAATCCCTAAATGAAGTTTAAATCCTTCAATCAAGGTTATAGGGCCCCTAATCAACTTAAAATCTTGATCAAAATTGTAACTCTTTAAAATATTGATACCATCAAAAGCATTATCACAACTAAATGTAAAAAGAAATTGGGGTGCAACAAAGAAATAGAGAATAAGAGAAAGTTAAAGTATTATAAAGAGATCATTAACCGCAACATAGGAGATCAAAACTAGATTTCTATTAGAGCTAGTTTAAAGAAAAAATTAGTATTGCTAAAATAAGAACAAAAAAAAACAAAACCTAGAACACCATGGGAAGAAATAATATGTAATATTTGTGATACTAAGAAAGTGGAAACCAGAATTATTAAGGACAGTACCTGCTCAAGGAGCGATACAGGTGCTAGGGTTAGGGTTACCTCTGATCTGGTGCACCACGTCGCCCCGCAGGGGCACAATTCTCCCGAGTGAGGGAGGGTCGAGATGCCCTTGCTACAGTGTTGAAACTACTCAAGGAAGAAAGGGAAGTGGCTCCAATAACCCAACATTCGAACCTCCCCCAAATATTCATCCACAACTCATTTCTGAGGGGACTTTCAAGGATCGAGACATGGACATAGATTCAAGGAAAGTTATACCCACTACACCAGCTACAAGTACGAATCGACCTTGGGTGCCAGGGAAATGCATCCTGAAAGCACCGCAAGCCCCGAAATACATTGCAAGAACACCCTGGATTGAGGAACAGAAGTAGTACATGAGAGACTATGCCCTAATCGGAAAAATTTTAGGACTCTGGCCTCAGAGAAGGAACTAGTAAAATGGTGTTACACATTATTTTCGTCATCCCTATGACCGTTAATGATGTAAACCTATCCATTGCCTTCAGAGGGGTCAGTGGCTTGAGTTCCTGAAGAGGGAAGGGAGAAGAACTTTTCCTGAGAAAAGAAGTTGCATTTTCCTATGTAAAAACCTTATAAAAAAAGGAAGTTCGCAGGCTGCCTATGTATTAGGGTGTGAGAATGCCTGATTCTCGCAGGCTACATCATAGCTAGGGTGCAAACAGTTCGCGGGTTTCTCTATAGGCAGGGTGCGAGAATGCTT
>JASDQU010435887.1:28698-40374 GCA_032191745.1 Picea mariana
AATACATTGTCACATACCCATAGAATTAATAAGTGTTTTGATCCCTTTACATGAATTTCTTATGTCCAATCCATCATCACCAAAAAATTGTAAGTCATTCATGTTCAATTACATCATTAACTTCTTTAAAAAGAAACAAAATGACATTAAAAAAAGTACAATAGTATTTCATCTAGAGATCAATGAAACCCTATCATTATACAAAAACTGATATAGAAATTGTAATGAATTACATTGAGATCACTAAAGGGTTTATGCGTCTCTTGAAAAAGGGAGTCCCATTTTGTCGGGATGAAGTCGCTCAACTCTCTTTTGAAGCATTGAAACACACCCTTATGTTTTCCCCTCTTCTCCGTCCTCCCGATTATAACAGAGATTTTTTGTTGTATTTAGCTGCTGTAGAGTCGACCATCGGCATGGTCTTGGTTCAAGAGGATGATATACTCGAGGAGAATTTTATTTATTACCTTATTTGAGGCCCGGTCGAGCCAGAACTCAACTATTCTCCCATTGAGAAGCTTGGTTTGGTAGAAGTGCATGTTGTCCAGCAATTCTGTCATTACATTTTGCTTCGCAAGACCATTGTCACTGTCATTGCGAACCCTTTTCAATATGTGTTAACACGATGTGTCATTAGTGGAAATATCAGTAGATGGATTGCAATCCTCCAGGAATTTTACTTGGATTTATTTTCTACAAAATCCAAAAAGTTGTTGGTCTTTGTCGAACTTATTTCGGAACTTTTGGCCGAGTCTAGTGATATCATGCCCGAAGAATCGCCTATCAAAGAAGATATTTTTCTAATCACATCTCCGTACCCTTGGTATGGATTTATACTAGTCTATCTCCAGAATTTTAACTGCCCCGCATCTTCTTCCTGTGATGAGCGTCGACGAATTCGCCATTAGGCACGAAACTATCTCATACTTGATGACACTTTGTATCATTGAGGTGTAGATTCATTCTTCGTTGGTGCCTTTTCCATGAAGAAGAATACCTCATTTTAAATGACTACCACACTGGAGCATGCGATGACCATTTGTCTAGGTTGGAAACAACCCAAAATATTCTACATGTCAGTTACTTATGACCCTCGTTAATCAAGGATTTCGTTGAGGTGGTCAAGAAGTGCCACCTGTGTCAAATATTATTTCAGAATATGTGGGCACATCCTGCTCCCATGTTTCCTGTCATTTATTTTGGTCCTTTCACCAAGTGGGGGATTGACTTCACTACGTGTCACCCAGATTCATCTAGGGAGCATCATTACATCATCGTAGTGGTAGACTAATTCACGAAGTGGGTCAAGATTATGCCAACATTTAAAAATGATGGTAAAACAATGACTCTTTTCATTTTTAACTAGATAGTAGCAAGGTTCGGCATCTCGAAAGAGATTTTCACTGACCATGGAAGTCACTTCCAAAAAAAAATGATGATCGATTTAACATCAAATCTTCGGTTGAGGAAAGAAAATTCGTCACCTTATTACCCACAAGTGAATGGTTAGGTTGAAGCTGTGAATAGGTCTCTCAAGACTATTCTTCAGCGGATGATCAATCCTGCCAAGTCAAATTGACATTTGATGTTGTACTCAGCATTTTGGACCTAACGAATTTCTGTGAAGAATGCCACCAGTTTTTCACCTAACCCACGGAGATGAAGCGCCAAAAGTCATGTGCGCCCCATTTGGGTAAGTTAGTACATCAACTTCTTGAGGTCGTAACTTTTGCATATGATCTCCTTTTTAGGTGTGTAATAGCCCATTGGAAAGGTATCATCGAGGATATTAATTTTTGGGGCTCAATCATGCCTTTGTATCTCATTGAGAATCTCAATCCAAAAAAACCTTCATTTAGGCCCTCAAAATGGCCCCGAAAATTAAAACTGCTAAAAATAGTAAATTGCCAAAATTGTCAGAAAAATGCTTTGAACCAGTTGGAAAAGGTGGGTCACCAACGATATCCATCTGGATCAATCCTCCATACTTAGGAAGCAATGGTATCCATTGCATTGATTTCCCCCATCAGATGAGGAAATTTCTACTGAATTTGGCCCCGGGTGAGCCACTTGCCTTGGTGCAAGAGCTGCCCTGCTTTGACGACTCGATAAAGTTGGATCCTTTGTTGTCGAGTGCCCTTGATATGTGTGTCCAAAATCTGATCATTGGATGCTTGTTGTATGCAGTCGGGGTTGAGCTTTGTTAGTGTCATCTTCTCTGCTATGTCTGAGGTGTCCAATAATGGTGGGAAATAAGGGCGAAGGAGATCCACGTTGAACACTGGGTGCAGGCCAAGGAAAGGAGGAATGTTGAGCTCAAAATCATTATCTCCCAAGGCCTTGGTGATGGTTTATGACCCATAACGGAGTGGGTGAAKCTTCCGATGGGRTCYTATAAGSCGTTCTTTCTGCAAGTGCAACCAAACTTTGTCGCCCACCTAAAATTTATGTGGCACCTGATGTTGATCATGGTGTTGATTGTACTTGTTATTGGACTTATGTAGGATATCCTGAACCTATTGGCGGATGTGCTAGATTCGCTCAATGAATCGGGTGGMTTTTTCAGCTTCAGTTGGAGCAAGATATGAGTCGGTCGAGGTGACCGCAAGGGGCAGTGCAACATCTATGGGACCCAATGGTTGGAATCCCAACCCCACTTGAAAGGGGTTGTGGCCGGTTGAGCTATGCAGGGCTCGGTTGTAGCTATGTTGGACATAGGGAACGCTCTCATCCCATGTGCGAGGTTGATTTGAATTATACATGCGAAGGATATGCACAATCATTCGATTGACGACTTCGGTTTGGCCATCTGTTTGGGGGTGGAAGGTTGTGGATTTGGTGAGTTTGGTGTCTAGCAATGACCAAAGGCTTGACCAGAATGAGTTGAGAAATAAATTGTCCCGATATGAGACAATGGTTTGTGGGATTCCAAAATGTACCCAGACTCGTTCAAAGAATATCTTGGTAGTGGCCTCTACGGTGATGTTCTTCTTCCAGGAAACCAAAATCGCCATCTTAGAAAAGCGATCAACAACCACAAAAACACAGTGATTTCCCTGCTTGGTGGATGGGAGGCCCAACATGTAGTCCATTGAGATGGATTCCCATGGCCTGTCAAGAGTAGGAAGAGGGGTGTACAGGCCCTATTTCTTAGTGGTCGGTTTGGCAATAGCGTAGGACCTGATATACTTGCTAACCTCATGTCGAAATTTCAGCCAGTAGAAATGTTTATGTCCTGCCACCCGACTGTAGTGGGCTTCCCAAATCATCTTCGCTCACTCACTTGATGGAACACAGATATGGCCGAGACAACACAACAACCCATATTGAAGATGGAAATTATCAACAACTGCATTTGCACCCAACATTTGGTAGATGGTGGCGAAGTCTGGCTCTGTCTCATAGAGTTGTGGCCATCAAGAGGTCTCATGGCCACAGGAGTATAGCACTATGGTGAGTGCCACGACTGGAGGTCTACTGAGGCAATCATTGATGCGATTAGTGCTTCTTGTTTTATGCTTGATGTTGAGGTGGAATTGCTCCAAGTATGTGGACCACTTTTGATGGCGATCATTATGCAATTTTCCTTATGTCTGCATGAACTGCAGTGGCTTATGATCAGTGTGGATGACTGTCTCCTTCCCAAGAATTTAATGTCTCCACTGGCGGTAGGCTTGCACAATGGACTACATTTCTTTGTAGTAAGTAGGGTACTTACGGACAACACTTGATAGTGTCTCACTATGATAGGCCACGGGGTGGTCATGCTGAGTGAGAACAGTGCTCACCGCATAGTCTAAAGCATCTATCTAGATCTCAAAGGGTTTTTGCAGGTCTGGTAGTGAAATTATTGGGGCTGAGCACAAGCGTTGCTTCAAATTGTCGAACGCTTGTTGTCGGGATCGGCCCCATGAAAATTGCGCATTACCGCCACCCATGGTTATTTGGCTAAGGGCCCATGCAATATGGGAGAATCCCAACATGAACTTGTGGTAGAAATTTACAAGGCCTAAGAATCTCTGAAGCTCAGTGAGTGTGGTTGGGGCTGGCTAGTCACAGATGACTTGGATCTTGGCTGGATCCACATGTACTCCATGTTGATCAATTATGTATCCCATGTAATGGACCTTGTCCATGCTGAAGGAGCATTTTTCCAAGTTGGCATATAGCTTGTGCTGTTGCAGGGTGTGCAGAACTTGTTGAATATGATGCAAGTGTTCGGCCCAAGTCTTGTTGTAAATGAGAATGGCATCTAGATACACCACTACAAAATTATTAGTGAATGGTTGGAGGATATCATCCATCATGCTCATGAAATTGGCTGGATAATTTGTCAAACCAAAGGGCATAACCAACCATTCAAAAAGACCTTCCTTTGACTTGAAGGCATTTTTCCATACATCTGTCTATTCTATCGGGACCTAGTGGTAGCCAGACTTCAAATCAATCTTACTGAACTATTCGGCCCCCATGAGTTGATCAAGGAGGTCGTCGATTCGAGGAATCGGGTACTGGTTTCTGACTGTGATTTTATTCAGAGCCCAATAATCAATGCAAAGTCGCCATGTTCCATCTTTCTTTTGTACCAGCATGATTGGGCTCCCACAAGGTGATGAGTTGGGACAGTTGTGCCCCTTGTGGAGCAGTTCTTGGATCTGTCGCTTGATATCCTCATTCTCTAATAGAGAGAGGTGATAGACTGGCCCATTGGGCAGTAGTGCGTCGAGGGTCAGATCAATGGGGTGCTTGACCTAGTAGTGCAGAGGTATCCCGATAGGTGAGGAGAATATATCTGAGTATTCTTCCACAACCTTATCTACTTTCTTCTGTTATGTGGAGAGGTCAGCTGTAAAGACCCTGGATGTGGCTATGATCTTTCACTTATTCTGAGAGCGAAACACAAAGAAGACAAACTTCCCCGTCTGAGAGATGACATTCCTGCATTGCTTAGCAAAGATAAAGGAAATAGCACTAGGTGGGACTGCCTTAGGTATCTTGTACAATTTCTTGTTCAAAGTAATAATAACACTATGAGGCCTAGACTCATATACAGCATGAAGTTTCCATAAATAAGGTTGTCCCAAAAGAAAATCACAAACTTCGAGAGGAGAAACATCACACAATACCTCGTCTTTGAAGGGCTTGATGTCGTACGACAGTCGGCACTGTTGGCTTACGCAGAGATCGCTTCCTTGGTGGAGCCATCCAATGGTGTAGGTTTATGGGTGTGGTGTTGTCAATAGGGCCAGCCACTTGATGACCTCTTCTAAGATGAGGTTCTTCTAGAAACCGCTATCCATGATGAAGTGCAGGGGGGTGCCTTTTACCCACATCTGTGAATGGAAGAGGCATTCTCCTTCTTCTGGCTCGTCTGGTTCACCAGGCTGGAGCTTGGTGGTAGCAACAGTGGAACTGGGTTCCGCGTCAATGATCTGTCTTCCCCTTTTTAGTTATGTCTCAGAGTCTGAACCTACAATTGATTCAGAGGCTTTCACTTCAGCCACTAGTGACTACTTTGAGCGGCAATGAGCAGTGTTATGCCAAGGGCTCTTATGGAAGTCACACCACTTCCTGGTATCTTTCTTTGTCTTTTCGGTGTCCTTCTTTGCTTGCGGCTTCAACTAGTTGTCCTGATACTATCCATCTTTTCTCTGTCCTTTGTTCTATGGGTTGGGGCTGCACTTTCCTGGCTTTTGTTGTGAGGGGTTCCCAGGCCCAAATTGTTGCGTCTTTTGTTTGAGCTTCTGCTCGATTTTGATAGCATATCGGTAGGCCACGCCCAAGGATGAGATGTCCAAAAATTACATTTCGGTCTGGATGTATCTATGTAGAGCACCGTGATACTTGAGCACTAGATGTCACTCTGAATATTTGATACCCAACGCAGTGTGCAAGGTATGAAAGATATTCGTGAAATCTGGCACTACTTGGTCTCTTTCTTGCCGCAGTGTGGTCCATTTGGTATACAAGTCATCACAACTTTCGATAGGGTAGTATTGTTACTTAATAGAATCACTGAAGGAATCCTAGGTGGTCGTGACTGTAAATAATGAGGGTTCCTCTGTTTCCTTTTTCTCACAAAAATTTTCCCACCAACCTTTGACATAGGGAACAGCTTTGAGGAGCTCAAAAGTAATCTTTTCTCTATTCGAAAAGTTATGGACAGAAAAATACCCTTCTAGTAGATTCAACCACTTGTCTACAGCATCTACATCTATCTAACCTTCAAATATACGAATATCGAAGTTTATTTGTACCTTGAAGGGGTTGGCACCTCCACTCGAAGAAGATGTGTTGTCTGTTGGTAGTCACCGAAGAATTTGCACGAAACTATCCATCATCTCGTTCCTTTGTTACGTGAGAGATTCCTCAATCACAGTTTGAAAGGATCTCATGTCCCATCATATTTATTTTCTCTTGCCATGAGAGGTTTCTTGGGTGTGCAAGAATTTTTGTCCTCAAGAGAAACAAGCTCGAGACCCAACTCTTTGTACTCCGACCTCGTTGGGGACATGCATTAAGACGACAAGGAGCAGACCACTCTGATACCATTGATCTGGATTTTATGAGAAGAATGAAATGACTACAGATTATTAACAGGTGCTTAACACAAAATAACATAGATACGGTAAAACTAGTTTTCTATTCAATAAGGAAATAAGTTGAAACTGTAAAATGTAGCGGAAACAAGCTTGCTGGAATGGTGGCGGCTTATCTCTGAGAAGAGATGAGACGGTTGCGCTCATTCGCAAGAAGATAATTACAATGAGGCTTTGAAGGCCTTTTTACAATAAACAAGAATTCCAAAAACTCTAGACATCCAAAATCCTAACCCTAGGAGATGAAGCGCCAAAATTCATGTGGGCCCCATTTGGGTAAGTTAGTACATCAACTTCMTGGGGTCGTAACTTTTGCATAAGATCTCTATTTTAGGCATGTGATAGCTAGTTGGAAAGGTATTATCGAGAATATTCATTTTGGGGGCTCAATAATGTTGTTGGTTATCATAGAGAAGCTCGATCCTGAAAAACCTTCATTTAGGCCCTCAAAATGGCCCCAGAAGTTAAAATTGCTAAAAATAATAAATTGCCAAAATTGTCAGAAAATTGTTTTGAGCCAGTTGGAAAAGGTGGGTGGCCATCAATATCCACTTGGATCACCGTCTGAATAATTCCTAATATATCTCAATAATCTCGATGAGCAGTTTCGTGATGTAGCCTCAACCAATGAGGCTCATAAGCAACGAGTCAAGTGTTAGTACGATCGCTCTGTTCATCCTCATATTTTCTCTGAAGGTGATCTTGTCCTGGTCTATGATCAAGACAAATATCCCCTGGGGGTAGGCAAGTTCAAACCCATGTGGTTCGGACTATTCATTTTGAAATAGGTCTTGAAGAAGGGCACTTACTGTCTGGTTGAATTTGAAGAGAATTCCTTGGCGAAGCCTAGAAATGGGCTCTACCTCAAGAAGTATTACTCTTATGTTGGTCACCTGGGTGACTTCTTGTATATATGTATACTTCTTAAACAATTTCTTTTGTCTTTTTGTTTTGTTGACGTGTAGTTATTTATGTCTTGTTTTTCACTGTGGCAGGTGTCAAGTGAATTGGAGGTGTTTTTTGGGTTTGCAGACAGCGCTATCCGACACACTTGGAGGCTTGCTTCCGCAGCTTGGGTGATTTTCACACTTGGAGGCCAGTTGCCATATTCCAGAGGTATTTGTCTAGGTGATGCCACAAACAATGTCGCCGAATAAAGCGCAGTGATAGAGTTGCTTCGTGATGCTTTGTTGCATGGCATTTTACACCTCCGGGTCAACCTAGATGCTCAGTTGGTTGTGTCCCAATTAAATGGAGTTTACCGTGTTTATGATCCTACTTTGCACTGAATTTTCCTTAGGGTAAGTCTCTTAGAATGTTACTTTGATTACATTACATGTATCCATGTACCTAGGAGATTTAATCATATGATAGATACTCTAGCTAATCAAATATTAGATTGGAATGTTGCACATACATAGAAAGAGAAACACACACATACACATGTACATACATTTGTAAAAAAAAATGTGATCCATAAGAAAAATAAGATGTCAATATATATATATATATATATATCAACAATGTGTCATGAGTACATAGGTGGGCTCGAACGCCTCAAAAATAAGTTTAAGTATACATCGTTGGGCTTATGCCCTCAAAATATACATGTACAATGGTGCCCCTGACACATCAAAGGTCTAGCCTATCTAAGCTCGGTGCCTATTGGCCCTGCCATAGTGAAAGACGACATTGGCTAAACACTGAAAAAGATGGACCCACATTCGTGGCACCCCCACTACATGAGGTTGCATGGAAGGCGGGTTATCCTCGATCTCGGTAATGGCTACGGTGTGAGTGAGCGCAATGAGGTTGTGCTCCACTTGTCTCAAAACCCTCTGAGCCTCTCTAACTGAAGTCCCCCCTGTGGTTGTTGGTCCGCCAGTTGTTGTTGGTCTTGCCTCTGGTCGAGGACGTCACTGAGTCCTCTCAAAGTCTATTGGGCGCACTGGCCCCACATCTGTACATAGTAGATACACAAAATTTGGTACTCTATACACACATAAAAATGATATATATAAAAACAATTAAAAATTAAATAACATTAAAAAAATGTTACATATCTCTCATCACTCCTCTCTGGGAGGCATGGGCATGTCTGGGTCCCTAGAAAATTTGATCCTGACATAGGGGTAGTCCTCAATTGCCAGAATCTATTGTGCCCACCAGTCAAAAAACTTGTCGTTGAAGGCCTCTATGGTCCTCCCTCCCCCCTGTCATGGAAGAAATGTTGCCCATCTGCATATCGTTAGGAAGGAGGCCACATGCCCCCATACAGTCTCTCTTAGACTAAGACTGTGAACCCTCTCGAAGAAGAAAGAACATAATATAGTACCAAACCCAAAGTTTTTGTTGATGTTTTCCCGATACTCTATCAATTGTCTCTTCATGCATGTAATCATGGTTGTGCTCTAGTCAAAGATATGTGCCTCCTAGCACTGAATAGCACACTGCATGTGTGCCCGAGAAGCCTAGTGTAGGGTCATGGATCCAGTAATCTACCCAATTAGTAGTAAGATCACTCTCAAGGTCAAACTCGTGATCTTATGGATAGGCACTTGAGAACCTACCTTCTCAGTTCCAGCCTCGCAGTACATTCGGATGTAGTCCTCGATGTTGAAAGGCCCAGGGGGGAATGTTTATAGATTRACTGGTTCCCTTCTCCTCGAGAGGTCAGAAAGTAGATATCCTCAGTCGTCATATTCAACGACTGTCCCTCTATCATGAATTCCTTTGCATMTRGATGTCAGTAATCAACAAGGGAATTCATTAATCTGGGTTGTGCCCTCATAAAAGGACACTAGAACTTTCATAGCCTACATTGTTTCAATGTGGTGATRGYTGCAAGTTCCTCTTCGACCAGTATGTCTATATCCTCRTGTTCTCTCTCCCTCTAGTGGAAATACATCATGTTCCATGGAAAAAATGGAGGAAGTTATCTCTTTCTTTTTATTTTTTTCCAATATTTTAARGGTGTACGTAGGTTGTATTGGCCACAGTCGCCTATGTACGCGGGTTGTCCTTGGACATCCTACGTACATGCAGCACCGCTCTTTTTAGGAGAGCGCGCCCCCTCAAAAAAAAATTAAATGCATAAAGGAATTATTGAATTGCAAGAGGGATAAATTTATACTTACTTGGTCCAAGCGGAAGTTCGTTTCATCCACTGAAGCTCCTGGAATCAACTTCTTTAGCAAAGGGGTTTTTTTCTCCTTTTGGTTAATTTTCAAATTGCAATGGTGAAAATGAGATGTCAAATTCTATTCGTAGACGTTTTTGGCCTTTTTGCCACTTTTTGGCCCCCTTTGTCATTTGTCCTAGCTTGACAATCACTTGATTCTGATTCTGAGTTTCTTATTGGATGTTATGGTATACTTTTTCTTTTGGTTTGGTATATTTTTTGGGGATGGGTCACTTTTTTGGTATCCTTTGGTAAAAGTTGTTTTTTCAACGTTTTTCATATAATTTAGGATTTCTCCTCCACTTTCTACATCTCTTTGTCTTTTCCTCTTTTCCATAGGATCGACCCCATCGAGGTGGGACACAGAACCTTCATTTTTGCTCTAGAAGTGTCGTAATTAGGTGGTAGAGCCTACCTTTACATGGATTCCCTAAGTAGATCCTTGTTGCATTTTTTCATCCATGTTGTCAACAATGACTATAGGCTCGGGAGTCCTTGTTAGTCCTGTCATGATTACAAGATTGAGCCTCATTCGTCTAATGCACCATCATTCTTGGCCTCACCCTCGGGACTCCCAAATGAGCACACTTTGTTGTCTTTCAAGCTCGCTTTACAATTCGAAAGCAACATTCAATGAGACTGTATTTATGTTTTTCGATCTTGTCTGGATTAACTGATAAAAGTATCCCCTTGGAGTCTTCTTTAAGCCCTTTTTAGACTCTCTAAACATGCAAATATTATCAAGAGATCTTGTTTCCCTTCACGCTCGCCAAACTCAAATTTGAAGGCACRTTTGTCTGGCAGTAGTTTACCCCTTTTCGGTCTGGACGGTCAATTTCATGAATAAAGGTATGCTCTAGGAACTTCAATTCGCTAGAAGAGTATTCTCAAGTGTAMGTTTAACCCTTTTTGGGGAATGAGGGACTAAATCTTCAAAAAAGGAACATTCTCCTTGGTTTTGGTTTATCACCTTTTYCGGGCCTTGGAGATTACTTACRAAAAAAGAACCCCCACGGAGTCCATAGTTAAGCTCTTTTCAGACTCCCTAAAATTGAAAATATCGTCAAGTGACCTTGTTCCTTCACACTTGTTAAATTGGTCGATAAGAACATCTACTAGCATGAGTTTACTCCTTTTTCCAACCTGTAGATTATAGCAGAAAAAGGTACGCCTCGAGAGATTCATCTCGCCGGGAGAGTTCTCCTCAGTAACATTTATACTTTTTCAAACTAAGCAGACTAAACTCGGAAAAAGGTTGTGAGTCCATAGTTAAGCTCTTTTCAGACTCCTTAAAATCAAAAAGATTGTCTGAATGATGTAATTCAGCCCTGAATGTTGTTGTCTGTAATAAGATCCTGCTATCATAAAAGAGAATTAGGCTTGTGATAAATTAAGCAATGAAATAAAACTGAACTATCTCAACATAAACTCAAAGATCAAACCTTAGTATGTTTCTCCTTCTATCCTCCTATGTTCCTCCCTTTCCTTTTGCCTTTGAGAAAATCATAATTGGTTGAGGTAGTAGAACCACTTCATTAGTTAAGTTAACTAAGACTCAACCAATGTTTTAGTTAGGGGGAAAAGTAATAATCATAATAAGGGTTATAAATAAATAATAGCTAGTAGGTGGGACCCCTTGTGACTCCCATTTAGCTCTTAATAATTATAACACAACTAGTCAATTAAACAAGAATATATTTTCTTGTGACTCCCATCATCATATGCACATTTTGAAAATTTATCTTATTTATAATTGACATTGTTTTCAAAAATGCATTGCTCATATATCCAAAAATAAACATGTTGTCCAAAAAAATTTGAAGTCAATTGTCATCAACAATAGATAAAATAAAAAACTCAAAATCCATATTTCCCACTCTGAGATGTGATCTTTCC
>JASDQU010435887.1:43900-58819 GCA_032191745.1 Picea mariana
AACAGTGGCACAACATCAAACAAGATCTCAATAATATCTCCCAATCTACAAGGGGGTCCCACCTACTAGAATTATTTCTATTACAGCTTATAATAATAGGCTTTAGCAATACTTTGCGGGTAGAAAACGTCGTTGTGATTTTTAATCGTCAACACACTGCTAAGCAGATCTTCTTAAAAAACCATTTTTTAGAAGATGTATGTGCCTTGCACCATTACTTCCTGCATACATACGCTTTCTTCACCACTACAGCTTGCATACATACGCATGTTGCACCATTACAACCCACATATACTTGCAAAAGTTGCAAAAATTAAAAAGTTGAAAGGAATTCGTTGAAATTTACGGGATATTGGAAGTTTCCCAACTAATCCACCTGTTATAGCCCATCACCCAACCAAATAACCATCATTTTTTCATATAAAAGAGTTGTTGGGGTCTCATTTCACATATAAGCATAAGAACAATGAAACTCTACCCCATTTCACTTCCCCTCATTTCCCAACATATTGTTGCCTTTTTTGAGAAATTGCCTCAGCATTCCCTCATTAGCCCCTTCTTCCTCCATTTAACCCATTCCCTTCCATAGAAGAGATCAAAAGGTTGAGAGAAGAAGTTCATACAAGGTGCACTTGGAGCACGGTAAAGAGGATCCCAGATCGAGTTCGCGGAATGGTGGTCGACTTAGATTGTAAAGGTATAATCTGTGTATTATGAATAAAAGAATCACATTTTCTTGTCCCAAATGATGGTGTCTTGAGTACTTTTATTGATTTATACTTGAAATTCTAACATCTAACCCTAACTTATATATGGAATAGCATGCTTGTAGTTCTTTGTTTGTCAATCTTTGGATGCAGGTCAGCCCTGGGAGGAGTCGTGCCGTCAGTGGAACTTCCAAGCGTGAGGATATCATCACCAGACGTGGGATTAGAGGTATAGTTACCCAATGTCTTCTCTCTTTTCTTTATATGCATTAGTTTTGGTATGTTTGGGGTAGTATAGAGAATTGATTAGATTTTAGACGGTTATTCGCTTTGCCTACATTGTGAACCCTGGTGTAGTTAAATGGGGGTTTAATAAAATGATGCTAAGATAATGATAATAAGGTAATTAAGAAATTAAATTGATGAAAATAGCCTACAAGGAAAGGATTATTATAAATAAGATACAAAAATTAAAATTATTATAAATAAAATTTTTGTTAAATATTTTCAATACAAGGATAATATTGCGCAAAAAATTATTTAAATATAATGCTAGAGAAAATCGTATAGTTAAAAAAAATACAACCCCGTGGTTACAACCCTTATTTAAGTGACATGTCCTTACTCATTTTGTAAAGGTTAAATTGTTGTATTCTATATGCAATGGTGTACTTTAGGAGGTTAACACTGGGATGGGTGTTACATACTAATCATGCACCCCCAAACTATTATATTATTTTATGTGAGTAAAATTATTTGAACTCATATATGTTAAAATACCTAACTTTGATTCATCTCACTTGAGTTGTAATTTATTTTGAAGGGCTTATTACAACTAAACCCTTTTTTACTCTTAAAACCACTCAAATTTATCAATTTTGATTTGATGACTCAAAACACTTTTGATTCAAAAGAGACTTTGTCCTTAGATGGATTACATTTTATTTTCACTCAATAAAAATAAAAAATCATTGAAAACTACTCAAATTGGACATATGTTTAGGCCTAAGAAGAATCAAATTTTTAACTATTACAAGAACCATTATCTTTTATGCACTCAAGGAGTACATGATCATTCGAATTCATTTTCATGTTTTGTTTCCAACGTAAATATGAGAGTCAAACTTGTTGATGTTTTGGTAGCTACAGAAGGATCTTTCCTTCCTAGATGACCTTTCTTAGATGCATAGAAGATTCTGAAAGCAAGAGATCCATTGGATAGATGTTGAAATACCCTAGAAGAGAATTCGACCTAGTAGAATAAAGTATAATGAAAAGACACCTTCCAAAAAGAGAATTTGGCCCAGCTAGAAGGACAGGAAGACTATAAATAAGGAGGCACCTACAACACCTTGTAGCACTGGAAGGAAGATCGCTACAACAGTACCTTGCAGCACCTTGTAGCTACAATAATTTTTTAAGATCGTTGAGCACTATCCCAAGGACAATGGGAATAATTCCTTCACATAGCAATGCACCCTAACCTAGAGCACCCCCTGAAATCCTCAACATGCAACTTGGTGAAGTTTGGAAAATCGAGGTTTTTCAGTGCTAGGGTTTCTACCAGTGAAAAATTTCTACCAGCATGAGAGTAGAAGACAACTTGGATGGAGGAGATAACTTCAGATCCTGGAAGAATAGAGTTCTCCTTATTCTAGAAGAGAATGATCTATTATATCACATAATGAAAGATCTTCCAAAACCTGAAGATGAAGAAGCAAAAGCGAAGTTCAAGAAGAATAAGGTCATGGCCAAGAGGATCTTGATAGATTCAATCAAGGATCACCTGATACCCAATGTATCATAACTGAAGACAACAAAGGAGATGTTTGATTCCCTAACCAGAATTTATGAAAGTAAGAATACCAGTCGAAATCTTACTTTGAGGCATCAACTCAAAAACGTGACAGTGAACAAGTCAGAAACCGTGGTCAACTATTTTATGAAGATATCGTAGATCAAGGATCAGTTAGCAGCTATTGGAGATCAAGTAGAATATTTTGAACTTGTTACCACCACACTTAATGGATTCCCTCCCTCATGGAACCCATTTGTCCAAGGAATTTGCGCAAGAAGGAGATTGCCCAAGTTTGACAATTTATGGTCAGATTACACTCAAGAGGAATCCATGTTGATATCCAAGACACAAAATACTAATGAGGATGAAAATCAAGCACTTGCTGCCCAAGTGAAGAAGAGAAAGAAAAGGGAAGAAGGCAAACCTAAGAAGTCTAAGAGACCTTGTTACAAGAAGGATGCGTCAAAGATCAGATGCTACAGTTTCTAGAAGCTAGGACATTATGCCTTTCAATGTCTAGAGAGAAATGAAAAGGAGAAGAAGAAACACCATGCACATGCAGTAGATTCAAAAGAGCACTCAAAGGCATCAAAGGATGAAGAAATTGTCTTTTATACAATGGTGTTTCCATGCATATGAACGATAGAAGGAAACTCAAGAAGGACAACAACATCAGACTCCAAGTTTGCATATCAGGTTTGAAGTGTTATATCGTTGTTTCTTAAGTAAGTATTGTACCTAGGATAGCAGTCTTTACATCTTTATTATTTTCTATTGCTATCAAATGTTTAGGTACACCTGAATACTGTCGGTACGATTATAATTAAGAAAAATCTCATTGTTAATGATATACTTTTTTGCAAGATGAAATTGATCTCCTCTAGGAGATGTTCTTGATTACTAACCATTCCATGGAGGTTACCATGGAAATGTTGTTCTTGTCTCTTGTTTCAGGAAGGTCATAGGTGATAGCTCTGAGAAGGAGATATGATCATGGTTGCAGGAGGAAACTATTTAGACAGACTTTAGACGAGATATAGAACTTTGTACATGAACATACACACCCATGTGAAGTAGAAGACGAAGAAGAGTACCACTTATGGAGATTGATTGTGAGGATCAGAAGGCTCCAAACATGATCGTACAGTTAATTTGACCACTCTTCAGATCATCAGGAAGATTCAGTAGTGCCAAAAGGGCCTACCTAGAAACAATGTAGTAAAAAAACATGTTCTCATGATACCTTGCATAATGCAAAGGAGATACAAATACATGACATTGATAAGACATACTATGAAGAGAAGAAAATGACTCCACCAATGGTGAGGTAGGAGGCCCCACCAAGTACCATATCAAAAGGAGATAGATTTCATAGGGATTCAATCCTTAGGATCTAGTAGGGAGGCAAAACCTCCCAGTATATTCCATAGGAGATCAGAATTCAGAAGAAGTCAATAGATCCAGTAGAAGAGGTGACTCCAGAGATCATATAGACTCAGAGGGATTCAAACTTTAGAGGGAGCATGCAGATTCAGAGTGAGCCTGGTCTCAGAGAGAGTTGGTGGCTTAGAGACTTTCATTCAAAAATTATTCCTTCTCATATTCAAATAGGAGAGAGAGATGTCTTCTAGGACTAACAGACATGTGCCATGAGTTGAGGAAGCTAGATCGAAGCTTCAAAGGCTTCTAGGAGATGTGAGATCTCCTGGGAGTATTCCCTTGTCTTGATAGACCTTGCTACAACGGCAGAGGAGGCAGCTAGTCAGAAGGACTGGGATATAGATTTTTCCTCAGTTCCAGAAATCACACATGTTTTCCAGTTGTGTGGCATTGATGAGCAGCTTCATTGATTCAAATCCTTCCACCATTGAATAAGTTGTTAAGAAGCAGGAATGGAAGGATGCCATGATGGAGTATCAGTCCATCATGAAGAATGATGTGTGAGAGGTGGTTCTGAAACCAGAAGGGAAGTCAATAGTGACGTCCAAGTTGATCTACAAGATCAAGCATGCTACAGATGGCATCATAGAGATGTACAAAGCTTGATTTGTGGCTTGAGGATTCTCCCAGCAAGAGGGAGAAGATTATGATGAGACACTTTCTTCGGTAGCCAGAATAAGTGTACATAGAACAACCACAAGGATTTGTGATCCATGGGAAGGATTCCCATGTCTACATACTAAAGAAGGACTTGTACGGGTTGAAGCAAGCACTTAGGGTGTCGTATGCCAGGATAGATGGATATTTCATGAGATTGGGATTTACCAAGAGTGAGGCAAATCCTAACCTTTACTATAAGGTTGAGGATGGATTCCCATTGATCTTGGTTCTATATGTAGATAACCTATTTCTAACAGGGGACGAGAAGCTCATTGATGGGTGTAAGAGGGAGCTCACTTCATATTTTGAGATGAAGGGTCTAGGTTTGATGAATTACTTCTTGGGATTGGAAGTGTGGCAGATATCAGATGAGATTTTCCTTAGCTAAGGAAAACATATTGTTGATATTCTACAGAGATTCGGGATGATGCACTGCATGTCCATGACCACACCCATGACGATAAATCTGAAGCTATTGAGTGACAAATCTTCAGATTTGGTGGATCCCACGATGTACATACATTTGATTGGATCCTTTATGTCGTTGGTTAATACCAAGCCAAACATATGCTTTGCAGTAAATACCTTGAGTCAACACATGGTTGAACCTAGATAGATACATTGGATGGAAGCAAAGCATATGTTGAGGTACCTTCATGGTACGATTGGATATGGATTGAGATATGTCTCGAGTGAAGATGTGAAGTTGTAGGGATATAAAGATTCGGACTGGGCAGGGAGTGCATTGGATCGTAAGATTACTTTCGGATGTTGTTTTAGTCTGGGATCAAGCATGATCTAATGGTTGATCAGGAAGCAGAAATCAATGGAACTCAGTACATCAGAAGTAGAGTATATCGAAAAAAGTGTGGCAAGTCATGAAGCAGTGTGGCTCCGAAAGTTTCTAGCTAGGATATTTGATCTAGAATTAGAGCCAACCTTGATACATTGTGACAATCAAAGTTGTGTGAAGCTTACCGAGAACCTTGTATTTCATGATAGGTCTAAGCATATAGAGATCAAATATCATTACATTTGGGACATGGTACAGAGAGGAGATGTGGAGCTCCAGTACATATCCACAGATGAACAGATAGCATACATCCTCACCAATCCCTTGTCAAGAGTGAAGTATGAGTACTTCATGGACAAGCTTGGAGTGTTTCGGAATGTCCACCCTCATTGAGAGGGATGTGTGTTGTTTCTTCTCATGCCAGCTAACCCCTCTGGCCAAGGGTTCCCTGGATCAGTCACATGAGGTCACTAAGTGGGTAATGCACTATCAGACCTGCTGAGAGAAGAAACATCACAGACATAGTCGCAATACTATGGCGGAGGTTGTGTGACTCTGAACAATAGTTGTGTGCTACTTTAGTGGATGTGTTCCACTGGCGGAGGCTGTGTGACTCCGGACAATATATGTGTGCTACTTTGATGGATGTGTTCCATGGGCGAAGGTTGTATGACTCCGGACAATAGTTGTGTGCTACTTCGGTGGATGTGTTCCACTAGAAGAGGTTATGTGACTCTGGAAAGCAGTTGTGTAATACATCAGTGGACGTGTTCCATTGGAGAAGGTTGTGTGACTTCAGACAGTAGTTGTGTGCTATTTCGGTGGTTGAGTACCACTAGTAGAGACTGTCTGTCTCTGGATAATAGTTGTGTGCTACTGTAGTGGATGTGTTCCACTGGTAGTGACTGTCTCACTGGAAAATAGTTGTGTACTACTTGGAAGCAGTTGTGATCTATTAGATGGCATTGTCGTAGTTGTGTGCTACCAGTTGATTGTCATGGAGATTACCAGATCATTTGGATGTAGTTGTGTGTGCTATTGTTTGATCACAGAGATTGTTCCTAATGATTCGAGCTACCAAAGGCATTGTATTAGTTGTGTTCCTACTAGCACATTGCAAAGTAGTCAGTGGACTACTAGATGAAGACATCGTAAAATATGCCTCCCTAGATAAGAGGGGGTGTTTATGTTTTGTTAGCTGCGGGAGGATATTTCCCTCCTAGATGACCTTTCTTAGATGCGGAGAAGATTCCAGAAGAAAGAGATCCATTGGACAGATGTTGAAATACCCTAGAAGAGAAGTAAGCCCAGAAGAATAAGTATAATGAAAACACACCTTCCTAGAAGAGAATTCAACCCAGATAGAAGGACAGGAAGACTATAAATAAGGATGCTCCTTAGCTCATGTTTTCACTTACTCGCACTCTCCCAGCTAGATAGAAGAAAGGTGCAAGTTTGGAGGAGGTGACGTAGTAGATGCAGCTGCACAACTTATTATTTCTTAATATTTTTGTATCTCTCTCTTGTGTGCTACTCCTTGAGGAGGTGCGCTACCTTTGTATGGTGATGTTGTTGCAGTTGGGGTGGTATTTCTGGTTAAGCTAGCACTTGTGCTAGGGTTTATCTGATTGGACTTGCTTTGTGAACGGAATCTATCTAAGAAAGGTTGATGGGTTTTTTCCCCCATTTGGGGTTTTCCTAGGATAAATCTCTTGTGTTCTTTTCTATCTCTTGTTTATGTTGCTACTGCTCAGTACATGACATATATGTTAATGGTAACAAAGTAAAAGAACACTAGTAACACTAATGCTCTGTAAATAAGGAAAATCCAACAAAACTCTAGATAGAAAACAGTGATCATGCATTCAAAACCATGCAAATGTGAAGATAAGTCTCCATCACATAAGTACACAAAGTTCCTTAGGTCCCATTATTTCAATTTCAAGACAAGTCAAGAACAACCACAAAAAATATTAATATCCTTATTAATTTCAACACAATTACAACATTATTTCATTTTCCGTAACAAAATAGATATCTTTTATTTTGTGGTCAACTATAAAATATTTTGGGTGCAAGGCCCATTTCTTCTACTCCTTTGCAAAGGAACACTTAGCTCTCATTTACTAAATTGCAAAGGAACTCTCGCCTCCCTTCTCAAGGAGTTATCCAAAAACAAATCAATGTCTCTTAATGTCACAATGGATCTTAATGTCCTCCAAGGACCAAAAACTTAACACATAATATGAAGCATCTCATCTCTCCAGACCATTAAATTTATGAATCATCTCATCTCTCCATTGTTGGAGACCATCAAATTTAGATTTAATAAAATATATCACAACTAAATCGAATTAAAACCATTACAGCGAAATCAAATAAGAACTAGTCGAATATGAACAACTAAATCGAATTGAAACCATTACAACCAAATCAAAAGAACTAGTTGAATATGAACAACTCAATGTCAAGCTCCCAAGGTCTCCCATTTTTCTTCACCTATTAAATATCATGGTGAGCATTTTTCAATATAAAAAAAAAAGACAAAGTTTGTGCTATTTACGAAATGTGGAATAAATAATTCGTCAATGCCAAGAAAAAATGCCTCCTCACTCTGCAATCTTTTCAAAATATTTGTTAAGTAAGATGAGTGTTAGTAACTTCAAACACATGGTTAGTGTGGATGGTTCTACACTAAGCAAGAATGAAAGAAAGAAAGTATAGGATAGTTGGTGTAACTTGTAGTAGCATGATCTCCTCTATGCTAGTAGCCACCTCAAAGTTCATGTGGGTGATAAGAGTTTCTCTTCCTCCTTAACTCATCTTTTTTCCTATAATTTCTAAGAGTCTTTGCCTCTAGAACAAATCATTCCAAGGAAAAGTGTTATTTAAATATCTACTTGATTTATATTTAAAACGTAGTATGTCATGTACTATCACTCGCTAGAATATTCCATGAACAAATGTTTGGTAGAGATGTAATTTGACCTTGATTGGAAATGATTCATCCTTACAAGTGGTCATTCATATTTAAAGCAAAAAACACTTTTTTTTCTGGTATATCACACTAGTTTTTATTGTGTCGTAGATATATACCAATGATCAAAATCTTTGCTACATTGTATTTTTATCTATATCTTCCTAGTAGCATGTATCATATGCAGCAAGATAAATAAATATTAGCTTAATTATTTTCTTCAATCACTCACATATATCCATTCACATATCTCCATTTGATTCATTAATTATAGATTGTAGAAACCCCAAGGATCACAACAGTAAGAAATAGAAAGTGATTTTCCATCTAGATAATCTACGAGATTGATAGATCTGTGGTTTTATTTTTTTATATTGATTTTTGCAAGGAAACTATGAAAAATTAGATCACATTTTAAAGATTAAAAGTTTTTATGAAGTCCCTGAAAACTCAATAGTGTATATTTATATTTAATGGTGGATTTATTTAGTTTTGACTACCAATGTTTTGCAAGAATGTGTCATTCTCTTGAGTTTATCCCTATTGAAAACTATTATGGATTGTACAGATTTTCCAAAACAAAGAACTTAATTTACAAAAGAATGTACCATTATCTTGAGTTTATCCCTATTGAAAACGATTATGGATTATACGGATTTTCCAAAAAAAAGAACTTGATTTTCAACGATAATAGTACAATATTTGAATGATAGGAAACAAACTAATAGTATAGTAAATGTAATGAATCTTATTTTCTCTTTGTATCCCACATTCATAGTGAAAGAACACAATTTACAATATATGTAATAAGCAATCTGCATTATAAATTAAAAACAAATTAAGAGATTGATAACCTTGTGTTCTGTGGCATTAGGCATGTTTGATGGACACGTGATTGGCATGCATATTTGCATCATTAGGCATGTTTGAGGGACACATGATTGGCATGCATATTTTCATTTTGTTGGTGTAGATTACATTATGTGACATTTCACCTTTTCATTTTGTTGGTGTAGAGTATGTGCTATGGCATCTCACCTTCTCACAATATTAGATATTTTTTTAACAATGGCTCTACACCTTGTAACAAAGGATCTCCTCCTCACAATATCATACACTTTTTAAAAATGGCTCTAATGCAAAATAGAGAAAATTGTAAGACTAACAGTATGTGTTATGGCATCTCACCTTCTCACAATATTAGACATTTTATAACAATGGCTCTACACCTTGTAGCAAAGGATCTCCTTCTCACAATATCATACACTTTTTAAAAATGGTTCTAATGCAAAATAGAGAAAATTGTAAGACTAACAGTGAAATATATACAAATAAAGAAATGATAGAAAATACATAATTCATCTAATTATATTCACATCAATGATATTGTTATGCACCAAACACCGAAATAGCATAAAAATAGAAAGAGAAGTAACTCCACACCATGGGAAGGAGAGAGAAGAATGAATGAGAAGCTTCTTTGAGGGAGAACCTCCTTTTACAATATAACAAATGCACAAATATGAGATAATCTCTAAAACTAGGTCGCCTTGGTATATATAGGAAACAAAGGGTACAATTACAATTAAAGCGTCTAGTTGACCATTAAAGCAACTAGTTGAAGAATAAGGACGACACAAATATAACAATATAAGTATAATAACTAAATATCTAGGTTTAATTAAAAGATACAAATATATATATCACATGAGTCTAACCACATATCCATCTATATTTTCTCTCATACCAAGACCTCATTAAGAGATAAGACAAGGAGGAGACAAAAAAGGATATATATACACCTAGGATAAAAATTGTATCCCATGTTGGCAAATACATATGTGGTAAAGGACTTAGTAATTGTATAGAGAGCCATAGGTTAACACTAGAAACTTTTCATCTACTTCATATTTATCTCTATATAGAGTGTGGTCTTTAGGGTATGCATGAATAGAATCAAGAACACCTGTAGATTCTTGATTATTATTTGTGCTTATTGCTAGTTCTTATAAGACTATTTTCCTTTGGAAAAAAATTGTCATTTAATCCACTATTGCACAAAAAAAAAATGCGATATGCATGGTTATTATATTTCTCATCAAGAAGAACCATTTTTTATATAAATAATTAGAAAAAAATTGTCAAACAACTAGGATGAAATGTGTGTATATTGCATCAAAAATATATAGTACCTCAACAATGTTGAAAAGTTAATTTTTAACCAACTAAAGTTTATTTCATGTCATAAAGTAAGAGAATATCTATCATTTAATATTATCACTTCTTCCCTTGTTCAAATAAGGGTGGTGTTGTAGTATTTTTTGTTGTGTTTCAATAGATAATATCATCATCTTCATAATTTTTTTGGTTTTGCACCCCACTAGATTGTTGATCATCTCTAAAATGATGATTTGAAATTGTTCTAAGAATTATACATCATGAGCTAAGGATGTTAAAAAAAATCCATCACCATAATATCTTAAGAGCCACTACTAGTGTTCCCATCATCTCTTCTTTTTAAAGTAGTTTATTCTTCAAGAAAAAAAATTATAGGATATTGATCAATCCATTTATCAAACTTTGCAAGTTTCATTCTATCTCATTGTTAGGGAAACTTTTAGGGGTTATATATCACCCATAAATTAATTTTCCATGCTTTTTCTAAAAACAAGATTCACCAATTTCCATTTTTTCTAAAAGTGATTCGTCCAAATTCTATAGAGTGAAATTATTTTACCTTAAAAATTGCTCAAATATTATAGAAACTATATAAAATCGTTAGAAATTTGAATATTTTTACAAAAATATCGTCAAACATTTTATACTTTGCATATTAAGGACTAGTAAGATTCGTCAAGGTTTCTACATTCTAAGATAAATTTTCATCCTTAAAATTATCCCTGTGAAATGTTGTCTTATCTCCTCAAGAAATGCATTGGAGTGCTAGAAAAAAAAAATAGTAGAGGATAGTGTGCCACTTCAAGAGATGTAATTGTTTCCTTCATGGCCACAATCATTTCTTTGTCAATTTAAAATATCTTATTGATTGGTATAATAAGATTTAAAACACAAAAGTGTAATATTCATTTGCACATTCAACCAAATAACTTATAAAAGCTCACAAATTCAAATGAATCATAAGCATCAACTATGATTCATCATGTTATCTATATATGTCTTATTTACAAGATACAAAAGATTCATATAAATAATGAACACAATTAAACTTTAAAACAAAAATGTTCATTAATTAAAATAGCTAGTACTCAATATCATATTACTACAATGAATGGATTATGATGGCTGCCTCTTTTTTCCCATTGGAACATCGGACACCATCCACCTATGGTTTGAGAAAGAAGGTAATTGTCCCTTATAAAAATTGTAAACAATGAAACTCTTCACCAAGATTCAACTTATGTTTAGGAAAAACACAAATATATGTTCCTTAAAATGTTTTGGACATAAAATACTCGTCATCATTTTCACATGCCATAAATATGTTATTTTCCTGAAATCCACTTTGCCTAGAACTATTAATATATCATGCAATATCTTCATTTATACATGGTTTCACACCAATATACAAATGATATTTGAGTTAATCAACATGTCAAAATCAAACCATATGCTGATATGGTATGTCTATATGATACAACCCTCAAATATTCATCATGAGAGTAATCTAGGGTCATGTTATCATGCAAACTGTAGGTTGGGCAAAGCCTAACCCAATCCACTAGATGGCAATAACGGTGGGACATTTTTTCCACTGTCACCTCAGATAAACCCCCCCTTGCTTTAGTGAAGGAGAAATCCAACACAACGGGGTAATCTCGGGTGACCCTAGGGGAAATGAGATGATGGAAGTGATTCCCCCATAGGTCAAGTTGCTAAGTGAGAAGTGGCTTGATAACGAGTCTCGGAGATGGTTTATGGTTGCCAAGTGTTTGGGTACCTGTGGAAGAGAATTGTACCTGCCAGAGACACAAGAAGAAACATGTATAGAAGCTCAAAGTTAAGTGGACTAGCAAGTTAATCTTGTTGTCCCTAATTACAACAGTAAACAAGAGTATATATCAGCAAATAAAATAATCAATTATTGCAGATTGAACCAATTAAAGCATCAAAGAATTGTTAGAGAATGAAGCATAAAACATGTATATTAATCCCCAACATTGTAGCACAAGCTTTAATGGTTTTAGGGGGTTGTTATATGAAGTTTTAAGAGTAAGTTTGTAACAACCAAGTGGCTGTAGAAAATATTTGATACATATGTAAGTTTTAACCATGAAAAAAAACAAGTAATCTAACAAAAAGTTCACTAATTGGCAACAAAATGATAATGATGGTTTACTGGCATATTTTCACAGTTAAATTGCAAGTTAGAATCAAAATAGAAGATGATTTCATGAAGCCCTAATGGTTGTATATTTTAATAAGCTATAGCTCAAGATCCACTTGAGCAATCGAGACTCCCTAGAGGCTTTGGCAAGCTTAAAGCATATAGAAAAGATCCCAACTTAAACAATTCCAATATCTCGTAATTCTATGTATCCCAATGCAATGATTTTATTTCTCCAATGCAAGAGATTAGTGCCTTTAACTATTGGGTTATGGAGTCTTTAAAATAAAATAGCTAGTCGTGCTACTTCCTTGGGGGTGTAATCCCTTTTACTCCCCAAGGCAAGAAAAACTAACTAGGAAAAACCTAGGAGGGTGTAAGCCCGTTTACTTCTCCTAGTATTCCTTTATGCAACAAATTATTCCAAGACAAATACGATGGGATTAGTGGGGTTGTATGCTCTTATACTCCCCAAAATCTTAGCAAATTAACCTTGTGACCAAGAAAAGAAACAATAACAAGAAAAGATTACTAACATAGTGTTATCGGATTAATCGGTAAGCGCGGACACAAACAGATCTCCCCAGCTTCCACAGGAAACTAGAACAAAACAAAAGAGAATATAAAACTTTCCCTAAGTTTTAATTATCAAGCATACTAACTAACAAGAGATAAATGACATACCTTTTAAATTTCGTTTGTCCTCGCTAGTTTCATCCTCGCTCCGTTCCAAGGCTTATGGGATGTTGAACTTGTAAAAAAACACAAGCCAACGAAGTGAAAGCAATAATGTATATTCAACAAAACCTATGTATGTGATCAAGGAGTCATACAATAAAATAAAACCAATTTTATGGGAAAGAAATATATTGTTGTATTAGAAATATGAAAAGGAGAATACAACCGATGTCTTGATGTTGTAAGGTCTCTTTCAACAATCCCTTGCTTCCCACACACTTCTGCTCCATGGATTCTGAGATCAACAATCTGTCTTGACAAAGCAAATCTCAAAGCCAACATACAAGCTCCAAAAACTCCAAGCTACAAAACTCAAGAACTTTCCAACCAAGCACTATCCAACTAAATTTCCCCATGAGAACTCCTCTCCGTTTAAAGGCTGAAAAGGATAGGGTGAGGAGGTTAGGATGATCCCAAGAGACCGCAGACTATACAGTCAGCATCTTTTTTTTTGTCTATTTGGTGAAACGAACAGACCGCAATATCTTTCGCATACGACGTCTGTTTGAGCCCGTTCAAGTTGTGTTGGGTTCATAACGCCAAGGCCTATGCACACATCCGTTTTGAAGTTATTCTGAGCACTTTGATTTTTAGGCTTTCCTGAACCCATTTTGGTTCCTGGATCCAATTCTGGATCAGATATGGATGTATGAATCATGTATCATTACCCTTGTAATGTGAATTACTCTAACTTTGGGACGAAGTTTCTTGAAGGGTGAGTGTATATAACAACTCAATTTGATTTTTTATTGATAATAATTTGTTAAGTTAAATTAAATTAATTATTAAAATAAATACATTTGAATATTTTTACTATTTTATTATTTAATGGTAGGTGAGGGAATTAATGAGGGGATAAGGCAGTTGGGAATTGAATGAGGGAGGAGGATTCGAGAGAGGAGGATAAAGAAGAGGAGAGAGAACTTGGAAGGAGGCCTTTCTTTTTTGGGAAAATTTTGGGAGGGAAGGAGGAGGAGATTGGAATTAAAACATTGTTTTGGGGGACTTTTACTTGAGTACTATTGTCACTGGGAGTTTTGGGCTCATGGGCTAGGAAACCGCAAAGATTCCTAGAACTGGGGAGCCGAAGAGGTTGTTCCTAGCTGACAGGGAGATAAATATTCAGTTTTTGGCAGTTTGGGCAAGGACAAGGACAAAGGAGCAAGGGACTAAATCAACCAGAACTTGAGGCCAAGGTATGTATTTTACTAGTTGATTTATTCGTAAATATTGTAATCAATTTGTTGTTGCTATTATACTGCATATTTACCAGTTTATTCTTGCATCAAGAAAAATCTAAACTAAGTTGTTATTATGTTGCATACCAATTGCTATTATGTTGTCTATTTACTAGTTTATTCCTTGCATTAAAAAAATCCCAAACTAAATTGTGGTGAATGAAACTTCTTACTTGCAGATCTTTCAAAATTATAAATTTTACTTCATATATATATATATATA
>JASDQU010435887.1:59691-76587 GCA_032191745.1 Picea mariana
CATTTCTTTCATTAATAGAAATTGTGTATCATTGTATCTCTGTGTTTCTTGCAATATCTCTATGTGTTTCCTTGTATATCTCTGCCTTCATTTTCTTCTCAGCGTAATCTGGATCAATGCTAGAATTAATTTGAAAACATTGTTAATGAATAATTTCCACTGGACTGTTTATCTTTCATGTACACAGCAGCCAATCAATATACAAAAGTTTATTTTCTTTAAATAAACACAATTAAGCAACATATGGAAATAACTCTATTTAAAAGTCTATTCGTTGCATTAAATTTTCCTCTATAGATCCATAGTTTGAAAATTCTACCATAGACCTTTACCACTTATATATAGTCTTCTTGGTAGTCAGGGAATATACCCTGGCAGTGTCGATAAGGTCCCACTTATGGAAGGATCTATGGAGCATAAACTTTTTTTCAAGTTTATTTTCTTTAAACACAATTAAGCAACATATGGAAATAACTCTATTTAAAAGTCTATTCATTGCATTAAATTTTTCTCTGTAGATCCATAATTTGAAAATTCTGCCATAGACCTTGACCACTTATCTATAGTCTTCTTGGTAGTCAGGGAATATACCCTGGCAGTGTCGATAAGGTCCCACTTATGGAAGGATCTATGGAGCATAAACTTTTTTTCCAATATTTTTTATCTGTACCTTGTAGATCCAAAATCAGTGTGGGAATTTGGCCATAAAGCTTGACCATTTATATATAGTCTTCTTGGTCGTCGAGTAATATAATGTGCAGTGTCTTTGAGGTCCCACTTGTAGAAGGATACGAGAAGCAGCTACTCCAAGCACAAGTAATCTGGCAGGGCTCAAAGACATCTCAACAGTTCTGGTATTCTTCCTTGGTCAAGCTAGATTAAATAAACCATGGTGCCAACCACCATTGAGATCTGACAAGAACCCTACCATAAATCTTGTCATATCAAAAACAGAGTATCAAGATAAGAAGAATTATGGTGTGATGTTTAGGATGTTGCAATTCTTGAGCCACTTACAGAACATGGATAGGACAGTTATGGATGGATAGCAGTTGGCGTATCTCTATACCATAAGAAATTTACTGTCATGTAGGTTAGGTTTATTGCACCTTTTAATTCGAGTTTGTTGGTTGTTATTCTTTGCATATAATGTGACAACTATTGGATTTTGGAGGTTGTGGGCAATAAAAGGTGTAATTTAGTTCATTAGTATTTACTGTTCATAACAGGCCCACTTTTATGTTGTTAATCCAGCAAGTATGGCATACATATAGCCTAAAGGCCAGAGGCTTGTCTTAAATGGCCTATTTCTTGTTGTAAATAACTTGGTATTTTATTGCCATTTTTTATAATAATAAAAACTGTTTTTCAATTAAGACATCAAGCAACAAAATTATATGACTTTGATTTTTATTTTCGCCCAGTACAAACCTTTAAAGGATTAATTAAATTCTCTCTAATTTTTCTATATTTGCCAATTCCTATTGTTCATCTTCCTCAGTCAACTGATATATTTCCTTTATTTTTCTAATACATGTCCTTCATCAGTCTAATTCAACCAAGAACCCTGGATTATAATGTGAACTAAATTGATAGACAATGAACTCACTAATGCTTAAATTACATATGAATACAACTAAGACAATGTGCCTAATTTCTTTTATTAGTTAACTTGCAACATAGTAGATTCAACTCAAGGGTCATGATAAGTGAAGAAACATAATATCTATTAAATTGCCATCTTGCTAGGAAATATTCTTTGCATCAAGTGCATTCTGTAAAATATAATGGCATTGGCTTCATCATTGCTTCTCTATGACTGGGACAACGAGGAAATGATTTAATCATTATTTTCAATCTGTGAAAGCTTCTCTAGCATGGAATTAATTTGTACGTTGAAACCTCCCTGCATTTTGGGCACACGTCTGAATGAAAAGTTGAGATTGAATCTAAACATGAAAATTCCCCTTCGAGTAATGACTTGTACTTACCAGTATACAAGGAAGAAAGAGAAAACTGGGAAAAGTATTCCTGGGTTTGGTGCTGATAGAATTAGTCATGGCTCAAAATATATTTCTTATTAATATGCATAAGGACAAATTATCGGAAAAAAAGGCAGAAAGATTTCTTGTGTGTTCCCCTGTTTCAGTCCCAATAAATTTCTGCCATTTGTAGGCCACTGATTATCTGTTTCTTGCATGCAATTGGGTATAATGGAATCCTGCTGTGAATATATATGAAAAGACTCTTCTTGCTCACTCCAAAAAAATTTCGATACGGTCACCGATCCTATTGTTGATGTCTATCAACTTATTTCCTTTTTCCAAATTACCTGTCAGATCACCAACAGCTTCATCCAACATTGACTTGAGGTTCAGACCTGCAACACCTGTACCATTGGAAAACAGAGTCAGATAAACACCAAGAAATATAGATAAAATACATTTATTAGATTGATTAACACACTGAACTCTCATAAATACCTGGAATGATGTTTGTCAAGCCTTCCAAAAACCCAGCCTTCATGAAACATCCAACAAACTATAAGTGATGCATATATAAAGAAAATTAATAAGAAATTTCAAATCAAGCAAAGTAAAATCATACCGGAATCCTGACATCAAGCTTCTCAAAGCCATCCATTGCAGTTATTTTGACCCGCAGAGACCTGGACCAGATTCCGGAAAGAGGGGTCCTTGTACCCTTAGAAATAGAGTCCTCAAGCACATATGGGGTTATTAGTTCCACATCTGCCTCCTGAGAAATGTTTTTCCCTTTCTCGTAGTTAGCACTTTGTTCAGATTTGTCTGATGTCATTGAAAAGGGCAAAGAAAATGCATCACTATCATTTTTTGATCCTGTTATTTGATTCATACCTATGGACAAAAAAAACATTAGAATAAAAGTTATTCAGCATATGCAAAATAAACAGCTGTTTTACAATAATACTCAGTGAATGGAAGAAGACTGCACCATTATTCTTTGCATCTGAATGTCCAGTCGTAGAATAGCACTTCTCTTCTTCATAGTAATCATTGAAGCCAATAATTTCTTTCATTTCTTCAAAGGATGGTAAGGTTGCAGGAGGAGGAATGCGGCCGCTCTTTAAGCCAGATAGAGCATCCTGCAATATTTCATTCATCATTGTAAATAAATCCTAAGTATCATCTAAAAGGATTGTTGCAATTCATCTATTTCTAAAAAGAGACAAACAATGCTTATTCAGAGTAAAACCTTTTCACAAAATAGAATTTTCCTGTGATAAAATTCATATTGTATACAGACGCAGATACCATTTTCTCCTAGCTTTAGTGAATCGATTCCTTTGTACTTCTGGATAAGGCTTTAACGTTGCATGTATAATGTATTTTGACAGATTGTAAAAATTTCAGTAGTTTATTTTGCACAGATTGCAAACAGAGAAATTACAAGATGTCACTGAGTAGTCAGACATTGGTTGCACTAAATGAAAAAAAATGCATCATAAGATATCAAGTTATTGTCCATCCAGATAGATCCTGGATGGAAAAGGTCTAACGATCCACTTTTAATAGCTAGCGTATGAGGAGATAAATGCATTTGAGATTTCACCAAAGGTAATGCCCCATGTTACCTCCCTGACCTGCACTCAGTAATATTCTAAGTCCCAAACCATGTGCAACCCTAGAGGCACTTAGGAAGGTTGCTCACTGTCACAACAGCAACTCTTCCTCTCACTTTAGGCCAGCTCTCCTCTGGCACAAAGGTGGATTCCCTAGAAAAAAAAGTGTAAGATATACTTTTGAAATAAAGGGATGGTGGATTGCCAAGACTAGTGCCTATCCAATGGGAAATGGATTCAAAGTCAACAATCAAGAGGGTTAGAACAATACGGAAGAAAGCATAGTTAGAACTTAGACCATTATAAGCATGCTCAAACTAACCACATGGATTTACTTCAATATGCAGAAAATTAAAGGAGAGCCCTTCCAAAGATGTTCCTCACAACAAGTACAAAATCAACTAAGTAATAATGTGTAACCATGAATAATTAAAGGACAGCCACATTGGCCCACATATGAAACCATAAATGTAGACACAAGTAGGAAGCCCTCTTTATAGAATGACCAGTCAACAATACATGAGTTTCAAGTATGATTTATCATTTTACCCAAAGTTGTCACCTCCCCTAATCGAGCAACCGACTCCCCCATTGTATGCACCCAATGGGTTAGTCATCATGCCAATCGGGGTGACAACCTCATGGGTAAGGGTGCTATGCTAGCACTCTAACTAAGGTCAAGCATCCAACCAAATTGAACCATCCATATGTCCAAGGAGCTAGGAGACCTAGCACTCTCCTATAAAGGTGAAAAGTTGGAAACACTTTCGGAGTAACCCCAGAAGCTAACAGTGGTGGTAGGGTTGATTGTGAGAATGGTGTGATCACTGACATTTACCATGTACCTAATCTAGGTGAAAATCTGCTGTCTGTACCACAACTCACCCAAAGTAGACGGAAAGTTGAATTCTAGCCTGATAAGTTTGAAATGCTGTCAGAGATTTGCCTTTCTGCTAATTATTAGCTTCTAGAAAATAGTGTCTTTTGCTATAAACATGAACACAGGTATGGCTTCTTTCAAAACTGCAGCGCTTTCAATCTTTCAACCACACTTTTCAACAGGTTTGCGCAAACAGATTCTAACATGGGCACTAAAATTCATTGCAAACAAATCCTTGTTGCTTCAAGATCTCCACTATGGCAAAACCTGCCACATTTTCCCTTCATTTGTAACAGTTTCTGAGAATGAAGGATGGTATCTGCAAGTCATGGGTACCCTTCAAATCAAGACTCTATTCTTTCACATTTTGTGTGCCCTAGTCTAGCATATATGCAAAAAGAAGAATCTGTTACAGCAAATATTTCTCTTTAGAAGCACTTACAGCAATGCAACAATGATCAAAGCAGTAGTGTTTTACTCTTCTTGGTCTGCAACACAACCCTTCCTTGTTCTTGAGTTTGTCTGCTGTTTTTCTCCAATATGCTGATGTTCAGATTTTTGGTAGTATTTCAGAAATGTTTCTTCTATGCTGATTTTCAGACTTTACGTGTGATGATTTTCTAGGCATGACATCCCCCCTTCAACATTGCATGCAGTGTTTCTTTGGGCATGAATTTCTCCTTCAATTTCGTTGAGTTAGTTTCAGCATGTTATAGACTCCAATTCAAAATAGACTTGCCTTTTACTTGTATCTTCTCTCTCCTTGGTTGCATCATATGAATTATTTCTTCCTTGATAGCTGATACTAAGTTGCTAGCTCTCTTCACAGGTTATCGACTCCATTCACTGGCTTCCGATCGTAATGCTCTACCACATTAAATTTCAGTGGATGCACACACATAAGAAAGGGGATATGATAATAAGAGAAACATTAATATTTGGAAGGCACACATCTCCATAGGGGTACATATTCTTTTGAAGGTAAAAATGATCTTTCATTTTAACTAGCTTGACCTTTCAACTTCCTAGCTTGACCTCTCAACTTCCTAGCTTGACACTTCATATGCCTACCTGTCAAGCCACTACTACATTACATTTATTTATGTATTATAAATCATATCCTATATTTGACCATTATATCCAACAGCTTTAATGATGAAACAATATCAGAATACAGAAAAAGGATGACCCCTTCATTATTGAAATCAATCACCACATAATGGTAGTGATAATTTACTTTATGTCATTAAATTATTGATTGATGCCAAAAGTTCACTGCTTCTTGCAAAATACAGCCATTTTATGTGGCAGTCCAAATTATCATCCCATAACAATAAAAATTGGGTACTCTCTACATTGCAACTGTTATCATCTTAGTTTGTGCAACTTTAAGAACCATAGCGATTAGCATTGAATATTAACATATGCCACCATCATTGAATATGGTAAAAACAAATTAATCAATGAAAAACGAGTATAAGTAACACTAAAAATTGGACTTACGAACAAAAAACCCTAGCGTTGAGCTCCCGTGCTCCTAGTTCTCCCGCAGGCCGCTGGTCTGGTGCCTCTTGCCCCCCTCCGCCCTCCTTCGCAGCAGCTGCAGAAGCTCCAATGGCGGCCCCCTCGTCTCCAGCGCATGGTGGCGCCTCTCCTGGTAAAGCCGCGGAAATGGCTACGGGCCTCCCTCCCTCGGCTGCGACCTCCACGTTCGGGCCGACCTCTCTTGCAAGTACTTCCCCTAGTGCTCCATTGGCAGCAACCTCAGACTTTCCCCCTCTGGTATCAGCCCTCCCCCTTAAAGAGGTGGCTTCACGCCAAGGGTCTCTATCCGGTCTGCATGCATCGGCGCCGAAGGCTGCTTCTCGTCAAGGTCGCCCCTGCAGGTTGCATGCAGTAGTTCCTGAAGCTCCGGCAGTTTCCATTCCAATGCCGCAAGAAGCCTTAACGCATGCTTGCCATTACAGCAGGCATGCTCTAGTTTGCAGGTTTAACGGGTTTTGGCCCTCTCTTCCAAATCTACTCTCCTGGTTCTCCTCCGAATGGTACCCATTCTTAGATGGAGAACTCATTACCTGCCCCTGTGCAAAAGGGTTTTTTGTGGTAGTTTTCGATTCTACAAGCGACAGAGACAAGTTGTTTAACTCCGGATCGTGGTTCTGGGGCAGAGCAGGCCTGTCCATGGAACTTTGGACCATCCTTCGACCCCTCCACGGATTGTATCTCTTAAGCCCCAGTCTGGGTAAGACTTCCTTATTTGCCCCTGCATTTCTGGGGGGATGATTCTCTTCAATCTATTGGCAATGGCCTCAACAAGTTCGTCTGCAGAAGTCCGAACTCCAAGCCAGCCCACTCCACCTTCGCCCGAATCTGTGTTGAAATGGATTTCTCCAAAGGTTTCCCAGCTGAAATTATTCTCCAAGGCAAGGACTACTCAAGGACCCAAAAACTCGACTATGAGAATCTCAGTTTCAAGTGTAGGAACTGCTTCGAAACAGGGCACTTAGCCTGTAACTGTGGGAAACCACCCGGGAAAAAAAGGTCGTCCAAGCCCACCTGGTGGACGGAGGCGTCAAAGGAACCGCGTTCTGAAAGCAAGACCCTGGAAGCGGCAGAAGAAGCAGAAGCTGAAGCCGAAATTAAATCCCCTGCTAAGGGGGAAGCAGAAGAAGCAGAAGCTGAAGCCGAAATTAAATCCCCTGCTAAGGGGGAAGTAGAAGAAGCAGAAGCTGAAGCCGAAATTAAATCCCCTGCTAAGGGGGAAGCAAAAGAAGCAGAAGTTGAAACCGAAATTAAATCTCCTGCTAAGGGGGAAGCAGAAGCTACTCCCAAGTCACCCATCCAGCAAGAACCCCTAACCGCAAGCTGGGCAGACTTAGCTGAAAAGGAAGACCCTTTACGTCCGACGGAAAGCCAATCCACGGACCAGAGCAAAGAATGGCAAAAGGTGTCAAAGAAGAAAAAAAACTTCCAACCTAGAAGTGATGTAATGACGCGAAGCCGTTCAGGCTCGCTGAAATAATCTTTGTGTCCGCGAATTAGTACTGAGTTAGGATCTTTAGGCATATGTTTTCCAGTTTACAAGCAATCTCTATCGATGTATCGAACCCCAATGGCATGCCCACTGTTATTAATACAAAGCTCCATTAATCGTTTCTGTAAAAAAAAACTAACACTAAAAATTGGCATCTTCCCAAACTAAATTTATCACCATCAAACACTCTAGATTGCAGCACTTGGAAAGTGAACATTACCATGAATCCTGCATGGTAATGTAAATATACCATCCTCTTTTAATGAAATCAATGACCATTGGTTGATTGATCATCATGATATCATCTAATTCTTCAAGCAACTTAGCGCAATAATGCAAATAGCCAACATTGAAAAGCAATTACACCTCAATAATGCAACATGAGCGATTTGAAATCAGGTTGCTTTCCAAGAATGGAGCTCGGCTACCCTTCGTAACGAAATTATTTCATCAGCTTGAAGCCCAACTTGGTTTCCCTCTAGAATGGAAATTTGGAGATGTTAAAGAAGTGGAAATAGATAATACTCTTTTAGTATCTCCCTATAAGAAAGAAGTATATCTGCTATCAATAGCAAATTGCAATCTTAGAAAAAGGACATATCAATCCTAACATAAAGTAGATAGCCCATCCACCACTATTTTCATATAACTACAAGATTTTCTGTAGTTGCTATCACTGACTTTAGCAAGCTATATAAAGAATGCTACAACATTGTCATAAAAAACTCTCTTCTTAGACCTCAAAACTCCAACCATTCTGGTCAATGATAAAAAGAAAAGAATTCTGAGCAAGGATTTTAAGCAAGGCAATAAGATGGAAAAAGGCTTGATATCTCTAATAAACCCGGTCAAATTTGGCTCATGCAAGATCACTACTGTCATAATTATCCCTGGAACACTTCTGACCTAGTATCCTATAAAAAAAAAAAAATTTAATCTTGAATATATAAGTAGTCCTATATAGAAGCTTCTCAAGAATTTTCCATTTTCACAACTCATCTTCAGCACATTTTCAATTAACACATAACCTTTAATAGTGATGCATTCAATGAATAGAAATTCCAATCATCAATTGGTTCCCAAGTACTCATATCTATAGACCAAGATCTTACAAGCCACTGCTGAAATCATGAAGCATGAACATTTGAACTTAAATAGAAACAACGATGAAAATAATTTTATATTGTATTCATGAACTGTGCAATACACAAAAAAATAGTCAAACTCCTAAGATCAATGTTGCACGCTGAAAGACATAGCCAGGCAGATGATTTCCAAATATTCTAGATATTCACCTGCATTGCTCGAATAGACACTCCCAGCAAGGAAAGAGGGTAGCTGACAATTTTAAATCCAATCTCCTCAAGCTCCATTGGACTCAATATAGGCGTTTTACCACCACCTTCAAGCATATTTGCCTACAAAGAGAAGTCCATTTTTCAAGTGCAAACTAAACAGCGACAAGCATCAAGCATCCAAAAGCCATCTCACAATAAAATCAATAAAATAAACTTAAATGAACATCAATCCTATTGAAGTTCTTTTGTTAATTGCTTCGAAAAGGAAATGCGCTTCGATAATTTAGTCTTTGGGCTCAAGGAACAAGAAAATACATATGCACAAGAAAGATCATAAGTCGGTCAATATCTCTAATCATATAAATCCAACCTAGAGGTTTGCATATTTGTTGGAGGAGCAAACATAGAGCTCCAACTTATATTAATGTATATTTTATAATATATACTAGCATAGATGCATTGTAACCCTAAATCTATTAAGTAGTACGAGGGTTAAAAAAACACCCATGTGCAAACCTGTCATTGTTTAGAAGATCCAAGGTTATCGATGCTAGTTTTTTTACATTAGGATAAATTAATTATAAGAAATACATGGTTGGCTCTTTCTTTTTTTTTTGACATTTGAGTTCGCTCATTGAATTTTCTTTCATTTTATTTTATTCTTGTTATGCACACATGACATGACAAACATGACATACACGTAGATCTCTTCCACCATAGACTTAAAAGCACCAAGAGAAATTTAAATTAGTAGATATAAATGTTAGTGGTTAATGAATGGTAGGTGACCAATATAAACATTTAGATGTTAAGGTTAGTGGTTAGGTGGTTAAACCACCATAACAAATCTAGGGGTGCTATATATTGATGTTATGGGAGGAGACTAGACAAGAAAGTGATATACCTAATTTGGGTAGCCTACCTTACACTCTCATGTATATAATCACTACAACATACCATTAATATATGTGACATTTATTACTTTTTACAATATATGTTTGTATCATTGTGTTATGCATGCATCCATATAAATTCCTACATAGTATCAAAGAAAAATACCTATACTAGTGAGGATTCAAGAGAAGCTAAGTCACATGGTTCGTGTTTGTGTTCAAATTCAACAACAATGAAATTTCGAAAAAGAAAAAACCCAACAAGGAATTAGCCAAATGCCCAACAACATTGGCAACAACTAATTGAGCTAATCCCTTGGGCTAGATAAAATAAATTATATAACTTAATATTCTATCACTATATATATAAAGACTTAATAAACATAAAATATAAAATAAAGATAACTTTACTAATCTCATATTGTGTGTGTGTGTGTGTTGGGTTTTAAGATATATAACTTATACTAATTTGTGATGCCCATCCATCAATAGCAGACCACCATGGCCCATCAAGCAAGGGCATGGGTTCTCCATCAAATTCCCATCCAGTGTCAACCCTTCCCACAAATGCTCATTCAACATCAACCCGCTTGGCAAATTGACAAGTCCTTAGTTGGCTACAATCATTCCAACACATAGACATTTTGACCAATGTATAGCACAACAAAGATGAAGGTGAATACACAACACCAAAGAATGCATATATTTATCCATCTTGAGCAGTGTTACTGCCCAAATTATACGTAATGATGAAAGCCCTAATCCACAAGGTACAATCCGAGGGCAACCTCTAGGAAGGTCACCATTGTCACCTCAACAACCTATCCTCTATAGCTTTAGGCCAGCTCTCCTTTGGCTCAAGGGGGGTATTCCCTATTAGGATTACTAAGACCAAGCAATGAATCACAAGGTGACGTTGAGAGTAGCCTTAGTAAAACGAGGTTTGGACTTTTTTAGGGTTTTTTAGAAAGGTGATGGAAGGACATCAAGAGGTCGGTGCCAAGTCCAATTAGGAAAATGGAGTCAAGGTGAATCAAATGGTAAATGAGGTCCAGAAGAAAACCCTCTGAGGAGTTGGCTTATTTATTTAAAGGATTAGGGTTTGAGACTAGCACAAAGAGGTAGAGTAATCTCTCACCCAATCAAGATCAACAATGGATTCAAGGTCTACAAGAAGGGTTTCCTCGAGGGAATAGCCTTCACCATCCAAAATCAACAATGACTTGATGAAATTACTTAATACTTCAGCCAAGGAACCATAAAGTTATCACTCTCTTGATCGATCTTGAAAGGATTTGTAGAAGACTTGAAAAATTCCACCATCAATCTTCATGCACAAACATAAAACTAAGTAGGAAAATCTTCTATAGTTGACAACATTCATCCACAAAGAAAGAACCATTAAAACCGCAAATGCTCCAAAAAGAGAAAGATCCAAATTCCAAATTATCCAACCATGAGTTCAAATGAGGAATGGCTCTTCTATTTATAGAGTGAAGCCAACTTCCTTTTACAATAAAATAACAATATCTCATGTGCTTTCTTAGATCTAGGCTAAGAAAATCAAAACTACCACTAAGCAATCCAAAACAATAATAAACTAAAGGTGGTCAAGCCACATGTACAATGAACAAAATGAAGTAATCCCCCAAAAAGGGAGGTTGTCTCCTCCAAAGAAGGGTGAAGATGCCTTGAAGATGCCACGTCTAGCCTCCAAAGGCTCTAAAGCATGTAGATGATCAATATTCCCTTCAAAAGGTGTGGGGTCCAAGCCTCAAGTGATGGTGTAGTGGCCTCCCAAATCAGCAAGTGTCCAACGTCTTGTCTCCCAAGGTGGAACGACCTCATAGAAAGGTGAACAATACCCCAACTAGTCGGTGGCTCCATGAAAACAACTCCAAAAAGGTGTAATATGATTCTCTATTACCTCCAAAACAAGTCTCAATTGAAGGCCCATGCCCATACCTCAAGTCAAGGTGCTTCCATGAAGCAGGGGAATGGCTTGTCAAAAAAAAAAATTAGCCATAAAACTGCCAAATAGTCATGTTGGTGTCCAAGTAAACAGGGTCGGCCCTCATGTCCAACTAACTAATCTTCAAGTTATGTCCCTTTAAGCATGTTCCAAGCGCTTTCCACATCATCATTTCAAACATTGACCTTCCAAAAGGTCATCCAAGTGACATATCCACATCATCCAAAGTACCCCACGGTTGTCCAAGTGTAGATCGACCCTATTACCTCTTTGGGAGTTACCCTATGTTTTTATTGGCTACACCATTGTAAGCCTGGGATGATGCAAGTCAAAAACCTTGTAGGCCATGTGGATGCTTGTGTATATGGACTCCTAGGCCTTGATGGTCGGCCATGCCCCGTTCTTTTAGTCCCCACTCTCACTGCCTTTCGTCCTGGAAAAGATTGGAGGTCTTGAGGTGGATCTATTTGTGATGTCCCGTTCCCAATAGTAGGCCAGCAGGGAGTGACTTAGTAGTCTATGTGTTCCCGTAGACTATAGTCAGGCAAAAACAGGGAACAAGATGGAGAAATAAGGGTGAGTTGGTGGCTAAACGTCGAATTAAGCCAAAAAGCATAGGAAAAGTCACTTAAGCCTAAGTCAACGAAGAATTAGAACGAAAAGGTGCTAAAGGGGGACTTAATTAATTAATTATTCACCTTAAGAGGAAAAGCGCCTAGCTTAAGTGAGGTCAATGGTGGATTAGATCGGGATGAGTATAAAGGGAGGAATTTGACCTAATTCCTCATTATGCATTGTTATGATTTGATGTTGAGAGTTCCCAAAGGAGGAAGAGAGTCGACTTCAACTGTTTTGTGGATTTTGGGAGGAAACCACCACCATTGATAGGCTTCGGTGTTGAGAGACACACCCTAGCCCATCGGAGATACCGTCCAGGTATTTCACCATGCTATTCAGGAGTATCCATCTTGCAGTGTTGCACAGCTCAGCCAATGAGGGCACAAGTCAGATAGAGGGTTTGTGGAGCTGCACGAGGTCAAAGCTCAGATTGCAGTTTCCTTCCAACCTAGTTGAGATCCAGCCAGGGCACTTAAATTGAGCCACTTTCCATCAGATTCTGACAGTGGAATCCTTCAAAGCGCATCATCCAGCCATTTAGGGCGCAGCTCTTTTGGAAGGACATTTGGGGTTGCAGATGGAGCATCAAAGCAAATCCAGGGAAACCCTTCCAACCCAGTTCCGCATTTGGTGAGGCGATCGTTTTGAGTCCTATAGCGCCTGATTCCGTTGGTGGAATCATTTGGGGCGCATCCAAAGACCCAAGAGGTGCACAAACCCCCCAGGGGTCAAGATCCATTGCATCAAAGACCAGATCTGTCATCCGACACTCATCAATATCATTCTAGAGGCCAGGGCGCTTCTATTGGGACAGTTTCCAGTTCATTCCGACGGGTATAGCCTTCTGAATGAGTTTTCCAATGTGTAGCAGTTACCGTACTTCTCTGGAATCGCCTATTTTGTCGATCTATCCGTGCATGCATCAGATATGCCTTCATCTTCTGATCACGGGTATTTTTCATGATATTTGCTTGTACTCCAGTGACGATCCATGAGATCTAACTGATGACTATCTTCTATATTTCTAGTATCTCATTGTATTTCCATGCTTGAGTCTCATAATACATATTATTAAGCGATTGATGTTCTTTATTTCTGCATGCATCATCTATATATTGTTTAAACCATAATATACAACATGCACATGCAATAACCATAAACATCTCAAGCACACAACTAAAACGCATCTAGAAACCCTCAGATTATCAAATCTGAAGATAAAACGCATCCAGAAACCCCTAGTGTATCAGATCTACGAGATTGAACACTAGATCCGTAGTAAATATCCTGATCAGCGGGATCAGGGATATTTCAGTGGTATCAGAGCTTTAGTCCAGCCAGCGTGTGACTAAAGACGATGAGTACAGCAGAAGACCCAGATGGCTATGAGCACATAGGTGACAAATATGTCACTTACAACAGGCGCAAGGAAAGAAGGCCTAGGCCTAACTTTCCTCCTTTCCCTCCCAGTTCAGAGGAAGAGGAAGAGGCACACAGAGAAGCAAAGAGGAGAGCAAAGCGTGAAGCAGAGAGGATGCTAGGTGATAGATATGAGAGACCAGAGGGCAGTGGTAAGGCCTCCATAGAACCAGAGGCAGCCTTCATGCAGGTTATCAATGATATGTTAGCTAGTCAGCAGACCATGTCTCAGTCCTTGGCTCAGGTGGCTGATAGATTGGCTATGCTGGACATTCCGGGCTCACAAGCCCCACATGCAGCACAGGGGAACTCAGGGGCAGGTAGTAGACCCCAGTCACCCACTCACACATACACCTTTGCGAGTAGGATTCCCCGACTGTTGTTTCCCAGTTTCCAGAGGGCACCCCCAGTAGCAGCACAGATGTCAATAGCACAGAGACCATCCACTCATGCAGAGGACATTGCAGAGTATTGGAGGGAGTATGCAACATTGGGTCGTGACTTCCATCAAGATATGACCCTAGTCAAGTATTGTGGGCTCAGACTCAGGAACCGCCCCAGAGCCACAGAGAGGAGGGCCGCAGCCGCAGCAGCAACAGGGGCATAACCTTGATTTCATCCGAAAAGTTGGTAAACTCACCATACCTTCTTTCGACGGATCGTCCAAATGCACCACCAGAGCTTGGGTATAGAGGCTAGACACCTACTACAAGCTCAACCAAATGACCGAGTCAGAGGCCATCAGTTTCGCTACCTTACACTTGGAGGGTGAGGCACACGAGTGGTGGTATCATGGACTGGTGACATTGGGCCACAGTTGCATCACCTCCTACAAAGAGTTCACAGAGAGACCCATGGATAGATTTGACAGGTGGGATCCAGAGATCCATTTCAGAGATCTAGCCCAGTTGAGACAAACTAGCCCAGCAGAGACATTCATCTCAGAGTTTCAGAGGGTAGCAGTGGCAGTGACAGATATATCTGAGCCCCGGTTGATCATGTTATTCACAGAAGGGCTCACAGAACCCTTGAGAGGCTGGGTGAAGGCATACCGGCCTCACACCTTGCATGATGCCATCCGACACGCTAGAGATTTGGTGAACTCCGTGCCAAAATCTAAACCCTTTATACCACAGAGAGACAAGGATCAGAAGAATCCTCAAAGGGAATGGAAGGGTAAGCCCAAGTTGGATGATGATACGAGACAGGAGTTGATGAGGAAGAAGCTTTGCTTCTCTTGCAAGATCCTTGGGTCCCAGGGCATAGATGCCTGGGAAAGGGATAGCTCCACTACATTGAAGTGGAATCAGGCAGTGAGGAGGAGGATGAGGATATCGGGGCACGGGCAGACAGTGATTCAGAGGACGAGACCACTTCGAAGCCAGAGCAGCAGCCAAAGAAACCTTCGACATCGGCAGGGGCACAGCCCAAGGAGGAGACAAAACCTTGTAGAGAGGTGAAAGGGGGAACCATAGTCACCCTTTCAGGAGTACCCAGGTACAACACTCTCAAGCTCAAGGGCCTTGTATAGGGGCAACGCATGACAACCTTAGTTGATGGTGGGGCCACCCACACCTTCATAGATGCGTCCTTAGTAGCCAAGAGGGGGTTACGCACGGAGGAGTTTGAGGGATTCCATGTAGCAGTGGCTAATGGATACACGATGACCTGTTTGGACATGATCCCAGACCTAGAGGTCAAACTAGGCAACTACATCTTGACAGACACCTTCTATGTAGTTGACCTATCAGATATTGATGTCGTGTTAGCGATATAGTGGTTATATTTATTGGGGAGATAGGGTTCAACTATCAGACGTTGACCATGAGCTTCAGAGATGCCAGTGGATCGAGAGTTGTGCTGAGAGGCATGTCTACAGGGGCACCTCGAGCAATATCGGCAAAGAGGATGGAGCGGATCTTTCGTCACGGTGATGTGGTTTACACAGCAGAGTGTTTGATCACCACGCGGAACAATTCAGAGGGTAGGGAGCACTACCATCCACAGATTAGAGAGCTTCTGGGTCAGTATGAGCCAGTATTTGGGCCGATACCACCAGGGAGGCCGCCCGACAAGGGTTTTGAGCACATGATTGAGTTAGAGGCAAGGGCTACACYGGTGATTACAGCGCCCTATAGGCACCCCAAGAAATTCAAGGACGAGATTGAGAAAGCAATCAAAGAATTGCTCGCTAYAGGGCACATCAGGCCCAGCATGAGTCCTTTTGCATCTTCATTCGTTCTAGTACTGAAGAAGGATGGCACGTTACAGACGTGCATCAATTACAGAGCGCTCGACAAGAAAACAATCAAGAATCGGTGCCCCATCCCACGCATAGATGAGATGATGGATGAGTTACATGGGGCAGTCTTCTTCACTAAGATTGATTTACGGTCAGGATACCATCATATCAACATCAGGGAGAAGGACATTGAGAAGACAGCATTCCAGTGCCATTTTGGATACTTTGAGTTCTTGGTCGTGCCGTTTGGATTGACCAACGCACCAGCCACTTTCCAGTCTTGAATGAATCATATTTTTAGAGGACAGTTGAGGAAGTACCTTCTGGTATTCTTCAATGATATATTGATCTACAACAAGACATGGGATGAGCATCTAGCACATTTAGGGGAGGTCTTGGATATTATGTAGGCATAGTCATTATACGCCAAGGAATCCAAATGTGAATTTGGCATGAGAGAACTATTGTACTTGGGGCATATCATCAGTGAGCAGGGAGTACAGGTTCATTAGGAAAAGATCAGGGCCATTTTGGATTGGCCAACGCCCAAGAACCTCACGGAGCTAAAAGGATTCTTTGGGTTATGCAGTTACTACAGGCGGTTCGTCAAGGGCTTTTCACAGTTGGGAGCACCACTCACAGACTTGACCAAGAAGGGTGTTTTTCATTGGACAGAGGAGTCACAACAGACATTTGACAAAATGAAGGAGGTTATGAGCACATGCCCTATTCTAGCCCTTCCAGACTTCTCGCAGCCCTCTGTCTTAGAGTGCGACGCATCAGGGGTGGGGATTGGAGCAGTTTTGATGCAGGGGAGCCACCCCATTGTGTTTGAGAGCAGAAAGCTCAACAAGTCGGAGAGACTCTATCCTATTTACGACAAGGAAATGCTAGCGATTATGCATGCTTTAACCAAATTCAGGCAATATCTGGTAGGCA
>JASDQU010435887.1:81177-97784 GCA_032191745.1 Picea mariana
ACCTTAGCCGTCGAGAAGTATGGTAGTTGTTTGGGTTAACCAATGAACGTTGGGTTTGTTATTGCACAGTTTGTAGCTAGGATAAAAGGCTATGGGATGGAAGGCCAAACTGGCATAACAGGAACCTATCCCACCCAATGTCACCACGATGGGGAGGTTCTTTCTCTTTAGGGAGGTTAGGCCCAGGGGAGACGACCCCGGTGACCTGGGGTTTTGAAGAGGCTAAAGGATAATCAAACAATGACAAGTTTCCCCCTTCACAGATCACCACCAGAAAAGATAGTCCGGCTTATAGCCAACAAAGATAACCAAGTAGAATCCCTGCCCGAGAACAAAGCAACAATAAACTGATATATGCAGGCTTCAGTTAGTACTTCATATATATCAAAGACTATTTGATATTCAATATAAGCAATTTGAAAGTAAATGTTGACGAAGTCAATGTTTACAAAATAGCAGTAAAAGTAATGTCACTTCACCAATAAATACTAGAACGATATAGCATTCAATGCAAAAAATCAATACTTAACTCAATTAATGCCTTTAACTACCATTCAATTGCTCACAAAATGAAACGTTGTTGCATTAAAGATGTAATAACCAAGGATGACGTTAGCAACTAGGGTTAGTAAGTTAGTTGAGCTTAGTGTAGTTAGGGTTTGAAATTCAAGTTTTGAGAGAGTTTGTGATCAAGTTCCACTTCAACGCTGGAGGTCTTGAGATCAGTGCCTTCTAGGGTAAAATGGAGTCAATTTAAAGGAGGATGCAAGGGTTGAAGGAGGAAGGCTAAGGACTGGAGGGAAGAGCTCTGAAGTGCTGCTATGGTAGGGCCTCAGAGACAAAACCCTAGGGGAGAGCTTCTCACTCCAGTGTTGCTATGGCAAGGCCTCATGCTCTCTCCTCCTTCCTTAGATGGAAAAAACGGCTAACATGAAAGATAAAGTCAAGACAAGAGAGTCAAATGAGGGAGAGTGTAGATAACAACAAGGCTCTATCATCAAACCCTAGAAGAAAAACGGCCCTAAGTGTAGATAACCTACGCCTGGGACGTCTTCTCCTTCTTGAGCTCAAACAGGTACGACTAGCAAAGGGGAAGAGGAGAAAGGATTGTAGCTATGGCTAGGCTCTCTTTTCCTCTTCAATGGCTGAAAAATTCTCTATCAGGGGACATGAGACAAGAACCTACTTGTATGCTTGTCACCTAGGGTTTTAATCAGCAAATTATAAACATATGCAAGAATATAAGACTACAACCATTCATTCAAGAAGTTTTGCAGAAAAAACACTTACATATCACCATGAAATAGCATGCAAACCCTAGTTGTAACACCTTCCTTCAAGAGAAATGCCAAAATATGCCAAAAATATCTTCCTTCAACAAGTGTGCCTTCCTTAAATCAGCCAAGAACCGAAGATAGGGTGCAAATTTCAGACCTCACTAATGAGTGAGTGAGTTGTGATGAAAAAATGAGAGTGAAAATCTCTCATTTATACAAAAACTTGACCTAATTTTACATTTTAGGTCAGGTAAAAGGCCGACAAGGCCAAATTATCAAAATCATATTGTTTTACATTAAATTGTCAAATTAAAACCCTAATTGAGCTATAAAGAGATAAGAAGCCCCTCTAAGGGAGGCGTTAGCCCCTTCTAGGGCAAATGGGGCATCCTGGAGCAAAACGTTAGCCCTCCTTGGGCTTCTCCAACCTGCCACGCGTGCCAATACTGCCTAGTCTACCTCCCAAAACGTCCATACTATTGGATGACATCATGGCTATGATGGGTGACGTCCTAGGCCTTCCAAGGCCAACATTCCACTGAAAAAGGGCAAACCCCCCTAGGTCAAGCTTCGTCGGGGTGCCTCTTGTGAACATCCTCTTCTTCTTCGGTGCAAGACACCGATCCATCTCTGTCTCGTTTCTGCCCCATGGTGGGGTCTCAGCGTCCATCTGATGGGCCCTTCAGCCCCATGGAGGTCCGAACTGATCATCTCCCCATGTGTACCGGTCCAAATGGTACTTGTCCATCGAGTATGGTCTGCACATCAAAGGCTAAACCCTCCATGGGCTCATCAGTCACGGGGATCATAGCAATGTCAATCACATTTCATCATCAATATTATTAAACACATGCATAAAATCCCTAATACATCAATCAATAGTTCAAAGACGTTACACAAGCCTACAATACAAGTATGGGGAAAAGGACAAGGCTTTCTATTGGGCTAGTGTCCACAGAAAAAGGAAAGTTCCCAGAGAGACCTCATCCAAGCCATGTAAGTGGATGATGTGGTCGGGGGATGTCCAGGCATGTGGGTGCGGTAAGGGCCAAGGATACAACGCGTCACCTATGGGTGCCTTTGTAGAAGGCGAGTTGTCCCTGTAATGGATGCATTTTTTCCAAGCCCATTCTTGCCTTTATTCTTTTTATTCTTTTTATTCTTTTATTTGCTTTTTTGTTCAAAAGCTAATCAGGGGACACTGCCTTGGCATGGTGACCAGAGCTGACAGCGTTACCCACAAGTACTTTCGCAGAGATGAGAAGGTTGGCTCATGATGAAACCCCCTTTCCCTTGCCCATGCAACCAAGAGTCACTGCCCTGGCGTGGTAACTAGTTGGTGGCAATGTCATACTGCTAGGTACCCATGGACCTAATAGGCTGTCTCGTGATGAGACCCCCTATCCTCTGATTAGGTCTTGTTTTATTATTTTTTAGGTCCCTCTTGTTTCTTGCTGAGAAGCTTTTTATTGCTTTCTCGGGGATCCCTGGGTGAAGCATCTCGAGGTTTATTCTTAGGCTTTTATCATTTACCAGCTTGTTTTTACCTTCTGGGGCTTTGGCCCCTTCTTCCCACAAGATAAGGTGCAGTCCTGAAAATAGGTCAACCCAATGCCCGGACAAGGGGAATGGGATAGATGAGCGGGAAACAAGATGTAAAAGTGGTACTATGATGGGAGCGGACGATGGCTTTTCAGAAATCCCCCCAGTGGCAAACCAAAAACCTATAGACACAGGCTTGCTAGGGCACCCTGTCAATCCCCCCAAACATGGTCAAGTAGGCAAATGTAAGATCCAAGCAGTTGTTAGAGATAAAAGGAATCAGATGCATATTTTCAAAGGTTTCAATGATCAAAAGTGACACATACCATGATAGCTGGACCAATTACCTCATGGAGCAAGAACCTCTTCTGATACAGGGCCAAGCCGATGGTGATGGATGTTGCTGCTGCTGACAAGACAAAGACAATGGAAGAAGAAAAGGTGGGCCCTCCAGGGCCATGCTCAGGTCAATCCTGCTCTCAGTACTCCATGTCTAGGACCTGTGGGCCTCGAGACATGATCTCCTAGTTATCCCTTAAAAGTGGGGATAACAGGGTTGAAAGGAACAACTGTGAGGTCAAATGGAACGTTGGATGTTGGCATTCCAACATAGCCATTGAGCCTCATTTATCCAAGTCATTGCCTCTTAGAGCTAATTCGCCCCTAGTGAGAATAATTTATTGTAAAAATTGTTTTTCATTGAAAATGACTTAGTCTCCGACCATTGTGGATGACAAGTCAAACAAATATTTTTAATTGGGATAGGGAAACTAGTCGTTGCAAAGAGAATCTATAAAAAGCTAGTCCCTCCTCCCATTTTGGTTGTTGTCGATTTGTGAGATCATAATGTCATATTATTGAAATTTTGTCTTCTTGTGTATTTGTGGATCGATTTTTCTATGTTTTTCTTTCTTGGCTAAGGATTATAGTGGTTCATAATATAAAGTTTGTAATTGGGTATTTGCAAAAACTAATTGGATCAATCCATTAAGGGGCTACCTAGTCACTTGGAAGAAGGGATCTAGACTCATTGTCTCATCCTCTTCTTTTACTAGTGTTTAATGGTTCAAACCCTAAGGGTGGAAAAACTCTTGTTGAGAGTATCTTCACCAAGGGTCGGTTTTCACTTGCATCAAAGTTGGTCCATTGGTTTGGAAATCATCCCTAGTGGGATCTTTTCTAGCAAAACTTGAGAGCAGTCTATTTTTCCTACATTAGAATTGGGGGTGATTAGTCACTTCGACCCTCCTCCAAGCAAGTGTTATCACCACTAAATAATAGGGTCCCTAGCTCCCATAGCTCCTCCATGAATAGAAGTGCCCAAGCTGTCGTCTTCCAATGCCTCCAACCTCATGCTCATGCTCCTCCTCAAGCTGTCCAACTGAACATAAGAGTGAATAAGCCTCCTTAGGCCGCTTGCGCCCTTCTTGAGAAAATCAGAAGGAAACCTAAAAGTGAATGGCTAGTATCATCCCAAGTCGTTCCTAATCAATGGTTGAGATCATCCCATAATAATCTCAACTCAAAACCCACTTTGGGTTAAGTTCCCTTAGTTTACTTTATGTCCCTCAATTCACCCACAAAGTGAATTAATAGTCACTTTAAGCTAAAATGACCAAAGTGAAATTAGACATAAAGTACAAAGTACAAGAGTACCAACATCTCCCTCTTGTGGTTAGAGGCTCCAAACCACAAGGGAACCACTTCCCGAGGTACACCAAAACTCAACAGGGACAAGGAGTGCCATGAGGTTGATTGATCAACTGATGGGAAAATGTTTTGTTCTTTACTCATAAATATATTACCTGCAAGGGCAAGTACAGTCTCATCTTCCTTTACCATATCCGGTTTCTATTACATTTGATGCAGTAGCAATTGTTAAATGTCCCCTATTTTCTTTGGAAGAACCTGGCTAATATGTCTGCCTCTGTTCAAAAACACCCAGAAAATGTTGAGAATAATCTATATCATCGTGGGTTAATTAAGTTAATTGTTATGACCAAATTAGAAAAGCGTCATCTGACATGGGGACAAGTCCTGATCGATAAAGCGTTCCAAACTGAAACCACTAAAGGAAGCTCCAAAACTTTTAAAGAAGACTCTATTTCATATGCAGGTGAGGGTTCTGATTCAGAGAAGGGTTTTAAAGAATCAAGGAAACGAATGTTCTCATCTTCCTCCAAACTTCAAGCAACCAAAAGACGAATCACTCGAATTATGACGATTAAACTGGAAGAGAAAGGAATGAAAAATTAGAGGCACAACTTCAAATTTTAAGCAAACAAAAAGGGAAATGGTACAAGCAAAATAAGAAGCTTAAGGTACAGAATCGACGGTTGAAAATTAAGCTCAAAATGCAGCAACAAAAGACAAATTCAAAATGTAATCTAGATATACTGGTAGTTGTAGCAGAAATTGAGCTCTCTTCTGAGTCGAAGACTAAGTCTAATAATGATTGTACTGGAGCAGCTCAGCAATTTATCAATGAAATTTTAGATGACATAATAACCAACAATCTTTCCATAGCCTCTTTAAAGCTTAACCTAGTCCAATGGAAAGGCAAGGAAGAATTATATGATTTCGGCATCATCTACAAGAAACAGTACAGGTATACAATTCGAAATATGCAGGAAAAGTGGATGGCTCAATACTTAAATGCAGAAAGGAGATGGAAGTCTAAAATGGAAGACATCAAACAACAGTAGAAAATCAAAGAACATGAAGCTCAATGGGCAAGTGGGCTTTCTCTACAAGCTCTCTCATGTAAACGCCCATCACAAGTATATCCTTTGTACTTACATGAGCAGTGGACCAGGCTAAGACTCACCGGGTTGGCAGTGTTACCCCCCCCCCATGCTAGAGGAGATCACATCTCATGGCCCACAATGAAGACAGTGATCCCATTGATGATGATGATCAACATGTCCACCCATGGCAGCTCAACAACCCCCCCTCAGATTTGCCTCTTCTACTTTGGATCAGCCAAGCTCATCACATCCAATCAACACAGTGCTTGGGAGATGGTAAGCCAGTGTCACCATGAGGTATGTTAGTCATTTTTTCATACACGGTGTTGTGCTTAATGTACTAGGCATGTGAATGAGGATCATTGGTTGAAATTGGGTAATGGATCATAAGCTCAAGAAGTTATGTCCGTTTCCTTGTTTCACCTTGGTGACCAGAATTTGTACTCTAGTCCCATGTTGTCACCCCCAAGAAAAAGTGGTACTACTGGGGGGGCCTCACAAGGGTAACATTCTGTTTCCCCGCCATACTTAACACTTACCATCCTAGAGCTTGTTGCAGTGTACTAAACTTTAGTAATGGGTCATGGTTCATTCTCTCATGAGAAGAGGGGCTAAAGGCCTAGAGGTTCATTGCAGCTGCTAGTAAAAGAATAAAAAAAAAAAGATTAATGCTAAAGAACGAAAGAGATAATAGCAAGCACTCTCAAAATCCAGTCCATACTTGAGCTCTACCCTTTTTGCATTCGCTCCAGTCCTAAAGCAATGATGCTATAGATTGAAAACTTATAAAGGGGACTTGCAAATATGATAAAAGGACAATAAAAAGGCAGATTAAGGGGTTGGAAAAACATAGCGCTTAGAAAGTGGTAACTCGAGAGCAAGCACACCCTCCACAAAGGCGCTAATAGAAATGGACTAAATGACACCATAAGCCATTGAGTAAGCCCAACACGTACCAATATCACACTTACTCTTGAAGGGTTCTTTTCTTTTCTGCTTCCCTCGAGACATATCCCTCTACTTGGGTCTTTTCTTTCCTATTTTGGTTGGCACACCTACTAGGGTTTGATGATGGTCCTCCCATATTCAAACTTGCCAACTTAAATAAAGTCTTGAGCTAGTGTGAAATTTGAAGGAGACACTCCATGTTAACTATTTATGTGGCTTTTATCTTAAGTCAAAACTTACTTTGTATGATCTAAGGGCTTTTATACCTTGTGAACATTGGCTTTACTTGGTTTCATGCTTTGATTTGATTCGGAACATTGTGCCTTTATTGCAGGATATGGCATGTGTGATGTAGAGCGTTGAGTCATTGGATGGCTTGACACACTCAATTACAAGCTCTCACACTTTTTGGGCCTTAGATGACAGACAGATGGACTTGTATTTGCTAGATATGGTCATGGTGGCACAAAGATGGGCAGAAATCCCACACCCTGGGTACTGCACCCCAGAGACTATCATGCACTGGATAGAGGACATTGCACTAGTAGATGGTTGGATGACATGCAAAGATGACATACACCCCTGTCCACCTTGGACGCCATCCTTTACAGCTTGGATGTTGTGCCTTTGGATGATGATGTCATGCTAGGGTTTGATGGAGATGTTGGGGTTTGCTACCACTTGGACACCACATGAAGTGACAGAGCACTTGATGATGGTCTTCACCTTGCTTGCACTCCTTGATGATGACATGTGGCCTTTGCAGGTCTTCTCCACAACCATGAGGGCTTGACGTCACCACACGTGTGACCATATCATGTATTATTTTCATATTTTAGCATTGTAGAGGCTATTTTGAGAGGTCAACCCCACTTCTAGCATGTATTGTTGACATCTTACTCAAAATATGTGGACAAATGTGCTTGGTTACCTCATATAAATAGAGGGAGCACTTATTTCATTTTTTCATCATCACAACTCACATTTGTGAGAGAGCACTCTTAGAAAAGTTTGCTCTATCTTTCTTCTTGCTCTTGGATCTAATGCACACAACTTGGAGGAGGATTTGCATTGGATGTTTCTCTCTTGTTGATGATTGGATGGTGAATTAGGGTTTCCTCATGCATGCACTTGGCTTAGTAAGTCTTATTTGTTCAAGTTCCATTGCTTGTGTGTGTGTATCTTGGTATATGCTCTTTTAGAGGCTTAATTGTTGCATGTTATCTTGTACTTGAAACCCTAGGAGGGATTAAGAGGTTTTATCCCCCTCCCTACTTTCATTTGTCATCAATTGTTGAAGCATTAAGGTTTTGTGCTAGGGCCTAAGAGGCTTTATACCCTAGTGTTAAATCTTGTTAATGAAATCTTGTTGGTAGAGGTTAGAGGAGAAAATGACACCTAGGGTTTATGAGGCTATGTGCTCTAATTTAACCTTTATCTCTCTTGCACCTAGCAATTCCATGGTGTGTTGTTTGACTCCATTTCCCAAGAAAAGGAAAACAACACTAGTCTATTGAATGCAAGTGGTGGTTAAAACCCTAGTTAGATTTAAAACCTTCTCTCTGTTCAAACTCTCTTAAAGTTGATTTATGGCATCATATGCAAGCTAATTCTACCCTAACGTTTTGCAAAATCACTTGTTTACTTGCTGATGTCATAAATTGTTCGCTACAGCCATTAGGGCTGCAGATTTTGGCTGCAAATTCACTTAAGATTGTGGCAAAATTTGCCCAGAAAATTGTTTTAGCAATTGGATATTATTGCCCATGTTGTAAGCTAAATTTAGTGAGTCAATTGCTAATTTTATAGGTTGTATTTCTTGTTGCTGTTATAAATCTTTCATTGCTGATATAAACTGGCTTACTGCTGCAAATTTACAACAACAATAGGGTTTGTTTGTCATCTAGTGTCTAAAGGTGATTATTATGCTATATAACTAGGTAATTGATGATATAATGCATTGAAGTTTTTATTGTCTCATACAGGTTGCCCAATTACCTTGTTCCAACCAATTTAACCCTTCACCTGTAATATCCCCAAGTGTGCTAGGCTGGGATATTATGATCTTTTGTGTAATTATGTTGTTTCTGGTTGTGTGCTTTCGTCAAACAGTTTTCATTTCATATGTTTCCATGTTATAATTTGGTTGACAGCTTTCTACAAACAGTTTATATTCATTCTACTAAAAGACTTTCGTCAAACACATTGTATGTCATCCAAGTACACATGAAATAGAAGAGAAGTATACATTGTATACATTAATGAAAACACAACAATATGCAAGCAAAAACCTGGAATAATGCCACGGCCTCCTCAAAACCAAATCGAACACTCCAAATGCCAAGAGATGGCCTCACGGTCCTCCTCCCTGCTGCCACGGCTCCTTCTAGCCTCACAGCCCTTCCAAAGAAAGGGATCGAACCCTTCAAGAGGCCCCAACAAGCCTCCAAAAGTGCCAACGATCCTCCACAAGACCCTCATGGCCCTCCTAGCCTCACAACCCTGCCAAAGAAGGCGATCGAACCCTCCAAGAGACCCCAACAAGCCTCCTAAAGTGCAAATGAACCTCCACAAAACCCTCACGGTCTGTTCTAGACCCACACAGCCTGCTCCCAAACCCTCACGACCCTGCAAAAGATGAATCGGCTCCTCAAGAAAGTCCCACGAACCCTCTCTCCAAATCGCTACACCTCTACGTTGAAGTAGAACCACAAAGATGAAGCCCAATGAAGATCTCAAATGGATCTCCTCCTCCTTGTCTAGCTAGGGTGGATGTTGCACCACCGAAACCAAACTCCAATGGAAGGGTTTATGCCAAAACCCAAGGAAAACCTTGGTTCACAAGAGCACTCAATTAAGAGATCAATCCAAAACATAATGAGGAAAGTGGAGCGCTACCCCTTCTTTTATAGTTCTTCGATGCCCCTTTTTCCCATCTAGATCTTTCCTCTTTGACTTAATCCAACATGACCCTTATTCCCCTTTTTACTTTTCACTTAAAGTTACTTTTAATCCCTTTTTAACGCCGGAAAGTGGTTAATTGGCTTTTAAGACATTTTCGGAYGCCTGAAGTTCCTTTCTCATCATCCCAGCCTTTAGAGCTTTTCGTCCTGGTTCCAACGAGCTATTACACTAAGGTGTCCTTGTAATATATCAGATCTGGCTAGTCTAGGAAAAGTTGCTAATCTGTTGTGTCTACTATCTGATCTGATACACTAGGGGTTTCTGGATGCRTTTAAGTTGCGGGTTTTAACATACTTGGTGTTTTTTCGCATGTGTGTGTAGATAAATAAGTTGTTTACAACATATGAATAAGCATACAGATAAAGAATGACACAAAAGACTGTAAATCATATATTATGAGCTTTCTGTTGATTACAATGCCATATGCGGCTAAAAATAGAGAATCACTCTGCTAGATTAGATCTACGTGGATCTTCGCCAGAATACAATAAAGAAGTAAACTAGAAAGATGATACCCGGATGATAGAAGGTTGTTGCAGGATAGGGTATGATCTGGATGATCTGTTGTGCGCTACGGCAACTCACACGGCAACTGCTGCGAGACTGGATTGTGCGCCTTGGTAGCTACACACCTTGGATCTGACTGGAAACTGTCTCAAACAATGCGCCTTGCCCTCTCACACAATCTTGGTGACTGATAGCCTGAAAATCGGCCCTCTGCTGATGTGTCTGGACCCCGGATGGATCCCCCTGGGGAAATGCACCCCAACTGCTACTGGAAACTGCACCCTAGTGATTCCTCCGTCGAAATCGATTGATAAGGGTCTCAAACTGAGCGCCCTAGGCTCCTCTGAAATGGGTCGAAGGATTTCCCTGGATCTGACCTGATGATCTCTTGGGAATCCCAAATACATCGTCCTCAATTGTCACACCCTTAATGGTTGAGAAATGCGCCCAAGATGATTTCTTCGTCGGAATCTAACAAGAAACCAGGCAATAGAAATGTCATGCCCTCCTCTCAACTAGGTCGAAGGGGAATCACTGGATTCTCCCTGACTGGGACAAGTCAAATCAATCTGATGCTCAGTAGTTGCGCCCTCTACCTGGACAAGTGCGCCTTCACTGCCACAAACTGGATAACTGTTGTTGAAGTGCGATGGACGATCTAGATGATCTTCCCAGTGACTAGGGTGTGTCTCTCAACACCGAAATCAGACTCTAGGTGTCTTCCTCCTAGAATCTACAAAGCTCTCTCCTGAGATGCACCTCTCTCCTCAACTGTCAAGTCAAATTCTTCATAATGATGAATTAGGTCGCTTTACCTTTTCTTATAGTTGCCCGAAACCCTAATTCGTTGTCGACCTATTTTTAGCTCACCTGCTCTATTTTTAGCTCACTTTGACTTAAAAACACTTTTAGTCACTTTTAGCTCAATGTCACTTTTGAATTATAACACCCTCGACTGAAGTGACCTCTAGTAACCCTGTTTACCCCTGTATGGCCCTAGTTATAGTCTAACGGGGTTGTTTAGACTACTCAACCCTCCTCTCTGGAGCTCCCATTCGGAAAAGGGCATTACAGTCCCCTCAAATAATATGATCCAAATAACACCTTTAGTGCATTTAATTAGATTATGCTCAATAATATCCTCAAATTACAGGAATCATCGAAAGTTGAAATGCCACAGCACTAAGAACGAACTGTGCGGAAGTGATCTCAATAATGAAAGATGGTAAATGGACTAGGTTGGGCCTCATATAACTCCACCAAATCCTCCAATCTTACCGATAACATAACCTCACCCTTCTGTCTAGGATGACAAAAGCCTCGGAGGCCATCTTCAACTGCAGAAAAGGGGAACCCAAAAATGGGGACATTACATCACCTTTCCCTAGATCTCTATCTTGACTATCTAAGTGACCAAAATAGGGGACTATAGGCTTGGCTATTCTTGCTATTTGATACCTTGAAGTCACTAGGAAAGTCTCGCTTGTATTGGACCTTTCTCCTTCACTAAAACAAGGGAAATATCTGCTTGGGTGACAGTGGTGGGTATTTGCGATTGTTACACAAGATTTGGGATCTTGTGGAGGGCTTTGCACAAGTACAAATTGTGTGATAACATTTTGGCGTTGTTGCTGGGGAGAATTGAATCATTCTTCCTACGACCTTTCTTTGGTAAGCTCATCCCAAAGCCTATTCTTACAAGCTTACCTGGCAACTCCACTGAAGGAACAACCTCTTCCTTACCTCTTGATGATCCTCCCCTAGGGAGATCATCTGGTGACTCAACCTTTGAGGACCCACAAGAACGTATATCCAAGCAGTCAAACATAATCATAGTCCCAGAAAGTTCACCTAGCTTTGTTCAAACTTGATAATCATTCTGAAAAAATGAGTCATCAATTTGAACAAATCAAATGAGACCAAGAGCTCCTTGTCGCTAAAACGAAAGGGAGTACAATTGTTTCAAGGAAGACCTTAACTGTATTGACACCCCTTCCCAACAAGCCTTCCCTATTTCAAGAAGGCAATGGGATCTTGAAAAGACCAAAGTTGCTAGAAGAGCTAAGGCACAACTTCGGAGAAACATGAGTGAAGGATCCAAAGGAGGAGATGAGCCTCCCGAAAGGGGTACTGACTTTGTCATTCACAAAGAAAATAATGATTGCAAACCAAGCATTGACGAAGTCAACGAATTTTCCCCCTTCCAACAACCAAAGGATGAAGAATATTTGAACCTCCAAGATGAGCTCATGCCTTCACAAGATCCCAACATTGAGAAACCCCTTAATCCTCAAGAAGAAGAAGATGTCCCTATAGTTCTTCACACTGCGAGTCTTCAAAGAAAAAATGGAAAGCACGCGCCCTTTTTCATCTCACTAGTAATAAATGAACTCATCCTTCACAACTGCATGCTTGATTCAAGTGCCTCCACCAATGTTATGTCCTTGAAAGTTATGAATCAACTAAACTTGGAAATTACTAGACCCTATAGGAATGTATGTGGTTTTGATTCTCGAGCTATCCCTGTTTGTGGCCTCATCAAGGACCTTAAAGTTAGCTTGGTTTCCTTCCTCGATATCTCCCTCCTTATGGATGTTGTAATGATTGATATACCTGATGTTTGGGGAATGTTAATGTCTAGAGAATGGGCCACAACCTTGGGAGGTAGCCTTCAAATGGACCTATCATATGCCACCATCCCTCACCCTGAAGGAGGTTTCGTCACTCTCTACAGAGAACATCTTGTGCGATACCAAGTCAAATCCCCCCAAAAACTCCCATGGACGAGATAATGTATCTAGATAACAAAATGGGAAATTTTTATGTCATTGACCCTGCAGCTCAGGGAGAAGGATGCCAAGACACAAGTGGCATAAGAACTTTAGAGTTTGATGGTGCTCACTGTTAAATTTAGAGCTGCTATTAAGTTCTTTTCAATTTACTAGACAATAATAGCATAAGCAGGATCAATGAGAGAAACACAATCATAAGGTACACAACATTTTATCCTGGGAAACCCTCATGGGGGAGGAAACCCAGCAAAAACTTCCTTAATATAGATTGCCAATACAATGCCAAGATAAAAGACAAGACCACCAAGAATAACCAAGACTGAGCATGCACCTCTCTCTCCTTCTTCTGGCAACTGCAGCTATCTCCAAAATTTGCGCACTAGATGAGTGGTTGAGTGAGTGAGAGAATGAGGCACCATCCTCTCTTATTTATACTAGCTGATAGGCGCTAGGGTTATGTCTATTCACCAAGTTGGGCCGACTTCTTCAACTAGTGGTTAAAACCATTTTAATTAGCCCTAGGGGCCGACTTCTCAATTAGCATCATTTAATTAGGGTTTGACCAATCCACAAAAGGGGATTTGGTCATACATAAGTCCCGACATGATCAATCCACAAAAGGGGATTGATCTATAAGATAATAACTCAATTATATTTAGAATATACTTCGCAGTTACAATATTTCAGCACTCACTCTAGCTCGAGATCTAGTGTTGGGATTGTCCTTATAGCACCTTCTAAAGAGGCCACTTTTTTCTCTTATAGACTTGAGCATGAATGTACCAACAACATTGTTGAATATGAAGCCTTGCTCATAGAATTTGATTTGGCCCTTGACAGAAAGATTAAGTGCTTAAAAGTCATTGGCGACTCTGACATAGTTGTCTCCCAAGTAAAACAAAAATTTGTTGCCAAGAATGAAAAGTTGAGGAGATATAGGAACTCGGTTTGAGACACTATAGAGATCTGTGACACCTCTTCAATTAATGTTGTTCCAAGAGAGGAGAACTATGTCTTCGATGCATCAGCCGTCTCTATATCCACTCTGCAACCTCGTGAGGAGATTCGTGATTTATGCAAAATGGAAGTTCTCTTTAGGCCATCTATCCCTGACAATCTAGAACACTGGCAAGTCTTTAATGGTGATGGCCAAATCCTTCGCTTCTTGTAGAGTAGCAAGGAGTTCGACTCCCAAATAAATTTCCTAGCCGAATCTCTGAATTTGAAAGTCGAAGACTTGCCTAATGACACTCTCCCGATAGGGTTTGTTCCCCTAGAAAGAATGTTTGATCTACATGACATGTACAAGGGAAAGCCTTTCGTAGACCAATCTGATGAAGCCTTCGAGTTCAATCTTAGCTCAGAGATTGAGCCAAGGATGGTAAAGATAGGAAAGAGAACTACCAAAGCCAAGAGAGATAGCATACTAATCCTTATTAGGAATTATAAAGATATTTTTGCTTGGACTTATGATGATCTAAAGGCTTATAGAGGAGATGTTATTCAATGCGCTATCCCTCTCACTGAGGGGGGCAAACCATTTAGACAAAAACTAAGGCACATTAACCCCAAGTTAGCCCCCCAAATCCAGAAAGAACTTCAGAAGATGGTCGACGTTGGGATCATAGCCCCTGTTGGGTATTCCTCTTGGATGTCCAACCTGGATATTATCCTAAAGAAGAGTGGAGATATTGGATTATGTGTAGACTTTAGAAGCCTCAACCAATTATCGCCCAAGAACAATTACCCCATTCCCAACATGGAACATTTGTTACAGAGAGTCATTGGTGCCCGAATGATGTCAATGTTGGATGGCTTTTCTGGATACAACTAGGTCTTGGTAAAGAAAGAAGACCGACTTAAGACCGCATTCACCACTACTTGGGGAACCTTTATGTACTTAAGGATTCCTTATGCACACTTTTGGAGTGACTTGGATGGATGTTTTCTCTTGTTATGGTGAATTCTTCATGCAAACTAGGGTTTCCTCATGATAGCAACTTGACTAGTAAGTGTTTTTTCATGGTTTAAGTGTTATTTCATGTTATATTTTGGTGAATACTCTATTAGAGAGGTAATAGTTGCATGTTATCATTGCTTTCCTTGAATAATTTTGAAACCCTAAGGAAGGATTAAGAGAGGTTATCCCCTTCCCTTGTTGTTTTCACCTTGATTTTGTTGAAGCATACAAAGATAAGGCTAAGGATTGTGAGGGGATATCCCCTTAGCTATGCCTTTGAGATCAAGACTGAGGGTTTATGAGAGGATAAACTTTAGGCTTTGATCTGTTTCCATCCATTTTCATTGCTAGATGCATGAGAAGAAGTGGGACGGCCCCTAGGGTTTATGAGAGGATAAACTTTAGTGGCTTTTCCTTTGAGGTTCAACCCAGGTTTATGAGAGGATAATCTTAGGGTTTAAACCTTCACCTTTTCTCTTGTACTTAGCCTCCTTTGAATGTATTTCATTGACTCCATTTACCCTAAAAAGGAAAACGACACTAGTCTCTTGTATACAAGTGTTTGCAAACTAAAACAAACTTTCTCTCTCTCAAAATAACTTATTGGGTGAATCCTCAACCAACTTCTTGTGCCTAATCTAACCCAACAATTTGCAATTTAACTCAATAATTTGTTGTTGTTATAAAGGTTGATTGCAGCTATTAGGGCTTGGTTAAATTGCTGCTAACTTAATATTGTGGTCAAAGTTGCTTGGAATCATTGTCTAGCTATTGGATTTTGTTCTACTCAACAAGGGCTACATTTTAAGATTTAATTTGTTAATTTTGAGGACTGATTTCTTGCTGATCCAGATTGGATCATATTATTATTTGTCATCTATCTCAATACTTTTTGGGTGGAAAAATTGGAGGAATCAGCTTGCATGGCCATTTCGGTGGCTGGTCCAAATTTGGAAATTTAGGTCCAAAAAATCGTTTGATATCTTTTGGAGCCATTTTGAGGCATCAAATCACACTTTTTTTGTCCAAACCCTACTATGGTAGAAGACTCTATATTCTAGACACTGACACCTTTCCAACGGTGCAGGCCATTTATCAATCGGAGTTCGTATGAGAAAGTTATGCTTCCCACAAGTTGAACTACCGTATTGATCACCATGGTGCGAGTGGATGCCACACTAGCCTCGATTACTTAGAAAAAAATCAATTCTACGCAAAAATGTCAGAATGCACCTTCGGCAAGGAGGAAGTAGAATACCTAGGTCACATTATTTCCAAAAACGGAGTTAAGGTAGACCCAAACAAAATCAAAGCAATTACAAAATGGCCCAGACCAAAAAGCATATCTAAACTAAGAGGATTTTTAGGCTTGGCAGGATACTACCGACGATTTGTCAAAAACTATGCTCACTTAACTGCTCCCCTAACAAACCTCCTAAAGAAGAACTCCTTCCATTGGAATGAAGAATCTGAAAAATGTTTTCGAAATTTAAAAGAAATCATGTCCACAACCCCCGTGTTAGCTACCCCTGATTTCTCCAAACCTTTCATAATTGAATGTGATGCTTCAGGTTTTGGGATCGGAGCAGTCATGATGCAAGATGGACACCCAATAGCATTCGAAAGTAGGAAACTAAACAAAAAAAAAAGGCTTACAATCCACATACAATAAAGAAATGCTTGCAATTATGCATACATTAACCAAATGGCGACAATACCTCTTAGGAAGCAAATTCTTGGTACGTACAGACCATAATAGCCTACAATATTTGTTACAACAAAAAACATTAACCACTGAACAACAAAAGTGGATAGAAAAAATTGCCACATTTGATATGGAGATACTACATAAGAGAGGAAAAGATAACAT
>JASDQU010435889.1:6561-57896 GCA_032191745.1 Picea mariana
TATTGAAGCTTACAACATGGACCTGTATATGATCATATTTTGAATTTAAAAATGGGAGGGTTAATGCCTCTCCCTCTCTAAAATGCATGTTGATGTTATGAAATGTTGGTGCGTTGTTGAGGTGGAGTGATGCTCCTGCATCATTTTGGCATTCCTATTTAACATAAAAAATTCATTCAGAGCATCATTGTAATAATCTTCTTGTGAATGAGCATAGACATCACATATCTTCTCAGAGATAAAGATGCCACCATTCTAGTGAGTCCCGCACTTTGTATTTTTACAGTCTCTTTACAATTATTTCATTAATAGATATCAAATATTGTTGTATTTCTCCATTTCTAGAAATTTTCATGAGTGTTTCATTGTAATATCTCTTTTTTCATTCTGTTATGAACATAATCTATATCTCTATCTCTCTCCCAAAAACAATGTCTCTCTTTCATTCAATATTGTTCGTTGTCCCCCCCCTCTCTCTCTTCTTCCCTCCCTCTCTACCCTTCTCTCTCTCCCACCACTGTCTCTCTTTCATTCACTCTCTCTCACTCTATCCCCTTCTCTCTTTCTCCCTCTCTCTCCTCCCTCTGCCACTCTCTCCCCCCCTCTCTCCCTCCATCTATTTATGTCCCTTATCCCTCTCTCTTGCCTCCCCTCCCACTATCTCTCATGATCTCTCTCTCTCCCCCCCCCTCCTCTCTCTCTCTCTCTCTTTGTCTGTCTCTCTCCTCTAGCATTCTTTCGCTATCTCCTTCTTTAACTCTCCCTATCTACCCAAATATTCCTCCTCTCTCTCTCTCTCTCTCTCTGTGCATGCCCTTCACTCTCTATATCCTTCTAACTATCTACCTCTATCCCTCTCTCTTAGATTCTCTTCTCTTTTTTTACCTCTCTCTCTCTCTCTTACTTTATATCCCTCTCTCTCTCTCTCTCTCTCTCTCTCTCTCTCTCCCCTTATCTTACCCTATCTCTCCACCCTCCTACCTCTCCCTCCCTACCTCCCATGTGATCTCTTTCTCTCTCCCTCTTTATCTCCCTCTCTTTCTCCCCCTTTTCCTCTCTCTCTCTCTATCTATCTCTCCTCCACTCCCCCCTGTCTCTCCTTGCCTCCCTATATCCTTATTTCCCTTTCTCTCTCTCCATGGAGGGACATAGTTACAAAGGGGAGAGATAAAGAGAGAGGGTGGAGGAGAGGGGTGTGTGTGTGAATTTGTGTCTATGTGTGTGTGTGAGAGAGAGAGAAACATAGAGAGAGAGGGAGAGGTGGAAATCAGGGAGGGAGGGAGAGATATTGAGATGGACTAGAGAGAGAGAGAGAGAGGAAAGGGAGAGTGGGTTAGAGAGAGAGAGGGTGGTATAGAAGGACGAAGGGAGAGAGGGGGAGAGGGGATGAGAAAGAGAAACAAATGGAGGTAGAGATAAATAGAAGCAATGAGAGAGGTGAAATGTTGGGAGAGATTGATCAAGAGAAAGAGAGTCGTATTTAGAGAGAGAGAGGGGGCGAGAGGAAGGGTGTTATAGAAGGAGGAAGGGAGAGAGGGGTAAAGGGGATGAGAGAGATAAATAGATGGAGGGAGATATAGGGGGAGAAAGAGTGACANAGAGAGAGAGAGAGAGAGAGAGAGAGAGAGAGAGAGAGAGAGAGAGTAGTATCTAGGGACAGAGAGAGAGGGAGAGAATAAGAGAGAAGGATAGGGGATAGAGAGAGGTGTTTTTCCTTAGATTTTTCCAGGCCCAAAGAACACTGTCAGGCATCCAAGATAATGATAGTTGATATTTTAAGTGCCATTCTACCTTCAGTTTAGAATGAAACTTCAATATTTTTATAATTTGGAAACACAGAGGCAATATCTCTTTCCTTCAACATTTATCTATAATCAAGAGATGAAAATAAGAAATATGACTAAAAAAAATTGACAAAAAACATAAGGTATCCAATTCTGATAATTCTTACTTTATTTTCAATAGAAGAAATATGGAATGTGTGTCTAGAATATGGAATAAAATAAGAACAAATATGTTAAAAAAAAATCGTGGAGAAATAAAATAAAACAAATGCAGAAATAAAACATAGAAGATACACAATACAATAGAGACACAAATATATGTGGTTCACCCAGTGTGGGCTACATCTGCCAGATAAATTTCCAGGTCCTTCTTTTATTATTATTCAACAAATGAAGGGATACAACCTACAACAAACCCTCTGTGACTTCCTCTTCTTTCTCTCGCAATCTTCTATCTCAGAATATAATATTCACTATGATACATAGACTCAATACATTTTCCTCATAAAAGTGGGTTGCCTTCTAGGGAAAAAACCCTAACATAATTTCTACCATTAGATCTGTGACCTTATAATGAACGCTCCAGATTTACAATGAAATTACAATATACATTTACAAGGCAATTTTCCCTTCAGGGGCTTCACCCCCGAACACCCATCAGGGGACGCTACCCTCGAACCCCCATCGGGGCCCTGCTTGTCCCCGGACCCCCCAGCCGGGGGTAACCCCCTTATTCACTCCCCCTCGTAGAAGAGTGTGCATTCTTATGGGGTGTAAAGTCTTCATGGGGTATAAATAGGGTTGAAAACAAAGGCCTCCGAATATGGAAGATAATCAGGCTCCACAACCAACAAAATATGCAGATACAAGTTGTTCTACTCACACTAAAATAGAGGAAAATATATATGTTAATAAATGTCTAATAAGTAAACTAAAGTAGATGTATTATTAAATTGCAGTTTTTCATTTCTTTAAACACCATATAATGAATAATGATAATTAAACTAGTAACATATAACAAAACACATTACTCAAGGAAATGAGAAGTAGAATCTTTGTATTTATGTAGCAATTTCTATTAAAAAGTATTTCTTTAGATCATGCGAGAAAAAGCCTTTTTTGTATCTCAAATGTAGATATTTACACAATTCCTTCATAACCAAAATCTGTTAGACTCCAATTTCCTAGAACTTAAAATACAAGAAAATTATTTAAGTGCTTAATTAACGTCAAACAAAATATTACAAGATACAATATTTGAACATTTGTCATGCTTATGAAAACATCATCCTTGATGGCTACTTTAAGGATTATCCTTTCTTTATTTGCTCATAGATACAATTTCTTTCTGTTAATCTTTTTATTGAGTATGCATATTCAATAATGTAAGTACAAACTTAGGGGGCTCAGTATTAACATTCAATTCAAAGTTAAAATCCTTTCTATGTACCATTGGTAAATTATTTTCTACTCTGACTACAACTTGTTGGGTACTCTGACACTGTAAACAGTGTTTGACCAGGAATTGGTTTAAAATCTTAAAGTTGACTTGATTCATCTGTTGGATGAATTTTTTATCATTTTCCCTATTTTTCTCAAATCTTCTCTTTTTTCATTAACATTAAGGGTCCTAATAATTGAATGAACATCACGAAGGTCAATATCATCCATTTCTACATCTACAAATAATAGAGTATTTAAACAAGCAGATTTGGATTCTTTAGCCAATCTTTTACTATCTTCAAGATTACTTTCCCCAGTATTTGTTACCATTTAACCCTTTAACTGTTCAAGCTCTGAAAACAAAGAAATTCTTGGTACATTTAAACTTTGATTTCAGATCATCTATTATTGGAACTTGGATCTTGTATTGATTAACTCTTTCTCTTTATTAGCAATGATTTGTAATGAATCATTCATGGTAAGATATTGTTTTTTAATAATCTGCAAGGTTTCATAGAAACTGTCTTAAGATGACTGTAATGCATCATTAACTTCAAGGCCCTGTTTCTTAAAAGAAGAAATATCAAAAAAATCATTTTCAACTTTTTTGAATTGGGATTTTAAATGGAGTATCAATGAATCTTTCTGGGAAAGAGTATTCTTAAACATTTTCTGATCTTGGAGAATTGTTCTTGATTTCTCTTCCATATGTTTAATTTGATGTTCTTAACTTTGTTGTAGCTGAGCTAATTCATAACTAACTCATTCTTTAACAATTGCCTTTGTTTGTTTCAAATCATTTTGTAACTATTGAATCAAAATATTTTTACGATCAATTTTCTCTCTTAAATTTTCTACTAACCATAAATTTGTCATTGCAAAGGACCCTATATAATCTACTACCTGTTTTGCAAATTCAGGATCACTCTGTCCCTGACCATCAAATATCATTTTTTGCATTTTTTTATTACAACTCTTTTCTTTTGAATCTCTCTCTGGATAATATATTTCCTTTTCTTACTGAAGAATAAATCTAATAAAAACATTTATTCCAAATCAATAGGTGTCATATATTCAACATTTACTACCTCTGAACCATGTATTTCAAAGCTTGATGCGAGATGAGTTAAGGATGGAATAGGATATGTACGTGTAGTAGATTCCCCTTGAGTAGAGACATTATTTAAGGGAGTTTTAGTGTTTTAATAAATTTGAGGGAAAACAAGTCCATGCTTCATGAATGCTTCAAACATTGCCAATGTTTCTTGCAAAGTCTTACCTGGTAGATTCTATTCCTTTTCTACTCTCTATTTTGATGATGTATCAGATGTTTTATAAACTTTCCTTTTTTTGACCTCAGGTAGATCATGTTGCTTAGGATTAGAATATGGTGACACATCTAGAGTTGTATTACCAATATGAGTGAATTTTTTCTCTACTTGTAAAATCTATGGTAAACAACTTCTCCTACGCTTTTGAAAATTGATAAAATATAAGTGTTCCTTATCTAAGACAGTTTGGTCTCTGGATAAAAATTCATCATATGATTTTTATACTCTGAAAATATCATCAAATGGTGAATCTTCGTGAAAGTAATTTTTCATGTTGAACTGAGCAAAATAATTTTCAACCACTTTATGTGGATCATGCCTTTTGAAATCAATGGAAGACAATGCAATATATTCCAAGACTAAATCCTCCACCTTAGCATTTCCAAGATCTAACAAGGAATATTCACCAACCTGTATGGGATAAGTTGTCCATACCCTTTTTTGTGCTTCCTATACGATATTCCATTTCCCTGCAAATGAGTCTATCTGGAAGAAATTTTTGTAAAGCATAAGGAGATGCAAAACAACCATAAACTTTGATATAGGAAAAACTCTCCTTGATATACCAATCTACAATTGCATCTAAATTTCCCACTGTCTACTCATAAATTCTGGGAGGAGGATTAACATATATAACTTCATGAATTGGGATGATAACATTATGAAAAATTTCATAAAAATGGTCTTTTTCATTTTCCTCCCACAATTTGGAATGATAGATGTGTATTGAATCAGAAACTTTTGGAGTCCAACTCTAATTCATGAATGGGAAAGGGGTTTTGTAACATATAGCACCCATAATATATTTTGACATATAAAAGGGAGTTGGTTCACCTTTAGACTTATGATTTGTATAAACCCCTATTTGTTTGACCAAGTTGTCAGAAAACAACTTTCTCCAATGAAAAGTGAAACCCTTTTCAACTTCATTAATAATAGGAAACCAATCAATGCTAAAATGTGGAGGGTGTTTCTTTCCATAAAATATACAGAGCATCATGGATATTTACATAATGTGTGCATCACAAGAAGATGTGTAATATATACCATCACTGTCTGCTTTGAATTTGTTTTCATTTCCCCACCAGGTTTTAATTATATCATGAATGATTCTATAATAGATATGTGAAGATATCTACAAATTCTTCTTTCTCAAACGTTTTCACAAATTCTACAATGTAGAAATATTTGGGAGTATTGGTAAATTTATACATTACTTGGATATCTTCATGTCGAAAAGAGCCAAAAATGGTTCTTTGATGACTGTAGATGGTCTTGGTTGGTAAATCCACATGCTCTAGAGCCCAACGTATCATGTATGTGTAGGGTAATAGATTTGGCCATGTTGCGAGCTTATGTAGTTTCAACTTGGAAACCTCCTTTTGAGCTTGTTTACATCTAAAACATCTTCACCTCCGCTTGAATCATCATAAACTATGGATTTTTCTTCCTTGATAATTTCATAAACCTACAGCCAGAATTTGATGATTCTTGTTAAATGAGAAGTAGTGTCTGAATAAATATCCAATTCAGGTTTGACTCCTCTATAGACTGGTCTTGGACTGGAATTTTTTATCCCCTTTGAGGCGCCATGATTTATCATTAACAATATTTTCTCCTCTAGGAAAAATAGTGATTATGAATGAAAATACAGAGATGGAGTAGAGTTCAAATCTTTATCAAATCATAATCAAAACAAACAATCAATTCTATATTTAATACCTCACATTTTAACGACGGGGTCATAATGCTAACAAGTTGGTGAATTTATTAGCTAATGGTGACAAACTTTACTTCAAATATCTTACCCTAATCATTTTTTAATTATCATTAATGATCCTAATTAGAGAGAATAAGTACTCTGACACTTTGGAAATTTAGGAATTTGGGACTTTTGAATAGAGAATATTAATCAAATCCCAAAGGTTGAAGTTGCAAAATGATTAATTATCCTTAATCAAGATTTATTAAACTGATCATTACTTAACCTTTAATCTCCAACACTTTGGAACTTCAGGAATTCAGGGCTTCAAGACTTATGGTATCTATTATTGATGTCATATCCAAAAGAACAATATCCCAGAGTGACATGGAAGGATGATGTCACATATGATGACTTCTCATATGAACATGGGTGACACTTGTAATCTCTAAATGTGCCAATTACGTGTCCAAAAATGCCAAAAATAAGTGCCACATGTCTCCATGTTGTAATAATACCAGGTGGCATAGAACACGTCAGCTAAGTATTTATGAATGCGAGTTTAGGAAATTCAGGGCTCTGAAGCTTTGTGACTTTGGAATAAAAAGGTTCAATAAGTGTTAAGATCGAAATCCCGAAGCACAAAGTCCCGAAATGGATCCACATATAGGAACGTTCAGCGATTAAAAATTACACAACTTTGTATCTCCAAAATCCCATGAATCGTTGATGTTGATATGCGTCAGGATTGACAGTTTAGGATTTATCTACCCTCTTGAAACACAACAACCAATTTTATTAGTTTATATAATAATAATTCTAAAGAAAAAAATCAGAAAATATCTATGTTATTTAAAAAATTTAAGAGAGATTTCAAAATTTGAATTTTTATTTCATATTTTGATTTATGTTATAACATAGGCTAAAACTGGGGATGGCGGCTCCTTATGAGGCACCGAAGAAGTGCATACCAAGTGCATTTATTGGGTAAATGGAGTCATTATTATGCTAAATTCAAAATAAGTTATGAAATATTTGAAAATCATTTTCACTTGTTTTGAAAAAATGAATCTCTTATCAAAATCATTTCAATTATTGAGAATACAACCTTAAACATATTGAATTTTAAATTTCAAGCATTCTATTAAAGAGCTTCTTTATCTAAGTTTACTCAAGCAATATCCAAGGTAATTAATTAGAGCATGGCTAAAATGTTAAAGGTCAAACTGGAAATTATCATCTCTTTTGAGTACAACCATTTTATCCATGATTTAGAAGAGAGCTCATTTTGATACAATACAAATAATTTTGAAGAGAATTAATAATAGGGTATAAATGTAAGATATGTAGTTTCAGTTCATTATAGTTATCACAAACATTTCTTCACTGCCATCCAGGTATCCATAGCCCCAGTGAAGATATTTTCATTCCCCAATTCTAAATTTCCTTTCACCATCCTACTTTTACTTTTCTTTGAGATGAGGGAAATCATATAATGATTTTCCTTGCATCATTTTATTTTATCAATATGGGGGCAATCGGTTTTCTTAATTTCCTTTCACCATCTATATCTTTTTCTTTATTTATTGATGTAGGATGGGGGCAATCGATGTGTTTTAAAACACTCTGGGATAATGACTATTTAAAAATAAATAATAATGTAGAACTGACTATGCTTTTAGATTATCATGAGATTAATAACAACTCAAAATTAACTATACTTTTTATTTATTTATGAAGACATAGATGGTTTTATATTTTTATTTTCTTGAGATAAATACCAGTTATATTTTAATATCAAAGCACAAGGTTTCAAATAAATTACCCTAAATATACTCTTTCATTAAAGACTAACAATTGAAACATAATTACGTTCATCGATTGAAAAATTACACGAATAGGATTTGAAATAGCATGTAAAAGTTTCTTTAATGATAAATTCTAGTGATTCTATAGAGATTAGAAATAAAGGTAAGAGAAAATGATTTCATATTTATTTATTAATTCTTAGAAAACATTAAAAGTTAATTTATTTACATCTATCTTTCTTTCTTGAGTGAAAAACCAAATCAACTCTTATCATCAAATAACAACTAATTTTTTTTAGAAAAAAATTGAAAACTTAATAAACAATTCACTCAAAAAAAACTTATTGAACTAAGATTCATATAATGATTTCTTAATTCAATTATGATAAAAAATTGAAAATAAATTACCAATGTAAAACCTATCAACAATGATATTTGTAATGGAAAACAAAAATAAAATTGCAAACTAAACTATTGAATGAAATGTTTCAAATAATGCCCATTGATAGGCACTTCAAGAATCTCTCCAATTATTCTTTGAAGAGAGAAGGAATTTATTCCTTCTACCACTACTACTATAATATTATAAGGACCAAACCAAATATGATAAAATTTTCCATGTTTTCCAACGTCTTCTCTTTTATCTTCCCATTTTAGAACTAGATCTCCAAGAAGGAATTCCCTATTTTTTTCTTTCTTATCAAAGATAGCCTTCATTTTGTCTTGATATTTTTCAAGTTTTTCATTTACTTGTTCTCTGATATGATTGACCTAAATTATTTGATTGATTCTTCTTTTCAAATCATTTGGCTCTTCATCAACATCCTGCCATAATTTCATCACATGAAGAGCAACATTAATGGGTAAAATAACATTTGTGCTATAAACTAACATAAAAGGTGACATACCTATTGAGTTCTTGGTGTTGATCATGTTCACCCATAGAGAATATTTTAAATGCATATGCCAAGAATTTGTATTTTTTGTTAGAACTTTCTTAATTATTCTCATCAAACTTTTGTTAGAAGATTCTGCTAGTAAATTCCCTTGAGTATAATAAGATGTAGAATGACCCAAAATAATATTGTATTTCTGACAAAAGTTTGTTATAGCAACAGATTTAAAATCACATGCATTATTTGTAATTATTTTTCTTGGAAATCCAAATCTTACTAAATTATTTTCTTCCAAGAAATTTATTACCACTGAGATTGTAGCATTCCCGGTTGGAATAGCTTCTACCAACTTAGAGAAATAATAAGTAGCAGTTAGGATCCATTTGTGTTGGGAATTGGATTGAGGGTGAATCTCTCCAATGAAATGTAACCCCATTGTTGGAAATGATCTTCAACTTTGACAGGGACTAAAGGTAAGGAAGGAAGGTTTTATTTTCCAGCAACGTGTTGGCATTGCCTACAATCTCTAATTTGTTCATTTACATCAGTGACAAATTTGGCGAATAATATCCCGTCCTTAGGATTTTGTCGGCTATTTCTCTCCAAGCATGGCATCCTCCACATATTCCTTTGTGAAATTATTCAATAACATCTTCTATTTCAGACTCTATTAGGAAACTTAATAAGAAACCTAAAGAATCTTTACAATATAGCTTTCCATCAATAATGCAATATTTAATTGCATGTAACTTAAACGTTATTGCTTTTGTTGGGGTCATGTCGGTGATGCACTAAAGAGTGAGAAGGTATGACACTATGTTGTTATACCAAGGGGACAGAAAGAATTTGTCATCTATTTGAGTCGTTGGCATTTGATCATCAATTTCTTTAATATCTGGTAAAGGATTTTCAAAATCAATGTGAATCATTCCAATACATTTAAGATTTGATTCAGCAAACAGTTTTTATAAACCTTGTCCTTTTACTTTAATTTGGTTAGCTTGATCTCCATATCATATTCTTGGATTTTTTCCAACCACTTGCTTCTTCTGCAATCACTATTAGGTTTCATTAATATTTCTTTGACAATACCAATGGGTACATATGATATCACTTTGGAATGTAATACAAATTTCTTGAAAGAATTAAGTGATTTAACCATATCATAAGCTTGTTTTTCTAAAATATCATATTTCAATTTTGCATCTCTTAGGATTTTACTAAAAAATACAATAGGTTGCTCAAATCCATCATTAATTTTCTGGAAAGGTACTATTGCAATTGTATGTTCATATGTAAAAGAAAAGACTAGAAATTCCTTCGAATAATATGGGCTTACCAAAACCGGTTCTTCTCCTATGGATTTTTTAACTCATTGAAAAGATACCTTAGCTTCAATTGTCCATTTTACCTCATCTTTCTTTAACATATCTTTGATTGGTTTAATAATTTCAACAAAATTTGGAATGAGCCTTCTCAAGAAATTGATTCTTCCTGAAAACCATTTGTTGGCATAGGGGCAGACCCAGGGTTCGACTCTACAATAGCACACCAACAAAACCCTAACTATCGACCCTTTCAAAAACACCTGCGAAACATATGAAGTCTCACCCGAGGTAGAGGCAGGGGTGGTTGCAAGAATCCAGTGTCTGCAACCTTAGTTGGGATTTTGTAACACTTAATAGGGCACTTAGAAATAATTTTTCATCAATAACTAACCATTATCTACTTAGCAGATAAAACCCTAGCCACAGAGCCTCATAGTATTCAACTAGATCTAGCATATAACAACACTTAGCATGACAAAACATATAAGATCTTATTAGATTCAAGAACTAAGAATCTTCACATAAGTCAGATCTAACATCCATATACATCATTATCACAAAGCATAAACAGATCTACCTATATCAAAGCACTTAGCAAGTAAAGACATAAACACATATACACATTGCACAAAGAATAGCAACACATCATATACATAGTTCACCCCCACCATGGGGCTACGTCCACCAACTCTTATTCTCTATTATCTTTTTCAAGCTTCTTACAGGCACATAGCATCAAAATCCTACTCCATAGAAGACAAGATATTTGCATGCACTCCACTAGATCCTCCTTCTTTGAGCTAGGGTAAAGCACCAAGTCTTATTACAATTACTTGCATGTGGATCTATAAGTCTCACACAGTATGCACAAAGCACTTACAGTCCTTCAATCACATAGATCTAGCACTTAGCCATTCACATCCTTTTGATCACATAGATCTATCACTACTTCCTACATCACCTAGCTTCTTATTTATACATACAAAATAGGCCTAAGAATGGGTGAACCCATGGGATGACATCCCATACCCGTTACATAATCCCAAAACCCAAAAAGGATCCAAAAATGGGTCGAGATCCCATAATATTTGCTTCATCTTGTGCTCCTCCTTCGACAGGTTATCGAAGTCCCAAAATTGGCCAAACTTGACCAAGGATCTCCCAAACTTGGCCAAAGGCCAATAGGCCCCCAACACTCACTTGTGACTCATCCCGAGTCACTCTGATATAGGTGGTTCTGCTTCAAAATACTCAATCTTAGCTCAAGCTGCTTCGACTTGCTGTTGTGCCATGGCCTCTTGTGCAACGAACTCTTGGATGACTACCTAATTCACAGGTCCCTCTAAGCGTTGTTCAGCTGCAGTGACAACATGCTCTAGTTCTGATCCTCAGCCTTCGACCTATGTGAACAATTGGTAATCCTTATCTTGTACAGGTTGGAGCCTCTAGGTTACTTCCATAACTCTACTCTGGATAGTGTGGATCTTTTGTTGGGTGGTGCGTTTCTCTTGGGAGCGCTTCATTATTTCCATAGCTAACAGGGGCTTCAATTGTGCTTGTATCGTTACAGCTTGATACTTCACCTATTAGAGTTGTGACTCCAGTGCCTTTAGTTTTGGATTCTTAGTGAGTTTCTCATAGCTCTAGGCATTGCGATCAGTAAGCTGCTTACATTCCATAGCAATGGATTTTATTCTTTGAACTGTGCTTCAAGCAGTTTCTTCTCTTTGATCCCTTACAGCCTGTGGGGTCTCAGGCACTACGCGGAGCTCTAAGTCTACTATGCATTATTGTAGTTGTTGGATAGCTTCTGTAAGATGCTCTACTTGTTGCATTACTGGATCCTCTACCTTTATTTCTACGACTGTCATAGAGCGAAGTGCTCTGCTGACCGCTTATTTCACTTCGAGTTGCTTTGTGATCAACTGTTCTTTTCCTTGTTGTATTTGTTCCTTTTCTTCATAGAACTTTTCTTGGAGAGAAATATTTTCCTTATCTATAGCTTGGCGTTGCTCTACAAGTACTTCTTGCACTTGCTTCAAATCCTAGGTGTCTTGTTCTGTTTCTTCTTATGCTCGTCCAAGGCAAGCTTCAACTATAACAGCTAGTCGGTGGAGTTGGGCTAGATTATCTCCCAACTCTAGTTCTCTCGATGGAAGGGGCGCATTTTGGACTGTGTGACTGGACTAAAGGGCTTGTTGTACTCCTCAGAGTTTGATTTCAATTGTATCATACATTTCCTCCTACTTCGCTCCTTATTTCTCTGCTATTTCCAGTGAAGCATCATTCAAGGCTGCGATGAAGAAATCAAAATCATCAGTAGTAAGCACAATCTTCATCTTGGTCACGATGGCTTTGGATTTCTTCTGCGAAGAGGGTCTCTTGGGAGAAACCTTCCTCTTCTTCAGGGGATCGGTCTCATCTCTTGGTGGTGTTACTTCACCTTTATTTTGTTTATCTTCTTTGTCGTTCAACTCTTATACATCGTTGTCACCTCCTCGCTTAGGTGATATGGAAGAATTCTTCCCTAAGGCACTGCTTAGGTACTGGACCTCTTCAATCTTCTTTGTTTTGATGGGTTCGGGTGTATCATGCACAGTTTTTGGCCTATAAGAATCGGACATCTCTACAGGGTCTACTTGAATAAGGAGGTCTATTGATCAATCCTTAGTGATTTCCTTAAGATCCTCTTCTATGAGATTGTAGTACAAATGCAACTATTCCTTATGTTCATCGGCTCGCGTTGTAATATAAATGAAATGTAGATATGCATTGAACTTCATCAAGGTTTTAAACCTCTATAAGGTGTTCAAATTCATGTGAGGTTCTTCTTATATGGCTCTCTTTAGCTTGAGGTAGTATGTATAAAACATAGCATTCGACTTCCACTGTTTGTTCATATCACTTGAATACCACAAGGTAGCGAACTTCGTGGAAAGTGGTTCAAATGGATCGATGTATGGGAAGGTCTCTCCTTCCAGCATCTCCCAGACAACAAATGCAGTGAGGACCAGGAGCCAGCTGAAATGAAATTCATAACTCTGATCCTCTGCTTCTTGGCAATTTAGTTTCGATTGGTTAACTAGGTACTTCACCCAGCTCATCTATAGGCCTTTCACACACTTCGTTGTGAGGTCAACGACAAATTCGGTGGCCTATGTACGTCGGTTCTTCCTTACTAAATTTCCATCTATCAGTTGACATGCTAGGCGCACTGCACCACTTTGTATGGAGCCTACCTTGTAGCCTCTTGTTCCCTTCTCAATGTTTCCATATGTATCCTTAATCTTCTGTGCGAGTGCACGATCTAAAAATTTTCTTAGATAAAATTCCTATGGGTCGGGTCCTTGCATACTCAGTATTGTGATCCTATAGATCAACGTTGGGTCAACTGTAATGTGGTGGTCTAGCTATAAGTAGCTTCCATGGTAACACGATAGTAGAAACTTGACACGGGTGTTGACTTCCTAGTGTCTTCCGAAGTGTGAGATATTCATGACATTTAGTAGGGTGGATTGTGTGAGGTCCATAGTCCAATATTGAGGGATTATCTTTGAGTTCTTTCCCTTCATCCTGGTTAGGTATTTGTATGGGGCGAGCATACCATAGATCTTGCGATCTCTGAGGTTGAAGTCACTGAAATTCAATGCTATGATCTTATCCTGCTCTATCCGAAATACATGTATCCCCTTCAGGAGGTACGTAGTGACCATGGTGTACTCGAATTCTCTTGGCACACTATCACGATTCACTGCACCAACTAGAGGTGGGATGTAATCGAGAAATATGGTTGGAATCGATTATGCATTTGTGAGGTCGTCTTTATGCTTGGTTTTCTTTTCTGCTGATGATCGGGATGGTCTGGATCCACGAGAAGTCAATGGAGAGGATTGCACCATTCTCGTCGATGAATCTTGTATAACTGTAGACATTGACATGACTCTTTTAGTCATGAGGTTGATCAAAACTTCATTGAAAACTTTCTCTTCAACATTGAACTCGCCCGTCATACATGCTCGGGGTTGGAAATATTTGGGTTCGAGGAGCAACTTAGACACTACAACAGGATAGAGGGCAATAATGCAATGATCACTGTGTAAAATAAACAAGTCTGCAGGCTCAGATTCATAGTTATAAAAAGTGTTCATGGTGCATGGCGCAACGGGATAAATAGATAACTTAGCAACAAATTGTTTGCAATGGTCAAGAAGCCTTCATTAACTCTGTTCTGTCCATTATGGCACGGTCCAACGGTCTGGTGCCGAACCATAAATGCCTTTCTACCCGTTCAGGGGGGTCGACCGAACAATTATATTGGTCCCAATGGCTATATTGCTTCTCCCTGGCGAAGTGTTATGTGATGTTGTTCTATTATCTAGATGAAGCTCCAGTTTTGCAAATTTTCCTTCTGCAAAGTTCCCTTTGGAACCTTCGGTAACTTGTCGATCTTAGCTCTCTTTTTAATTAACTTTCTATCTTTCTTTCCAATGAGCTTCATCTCGGTATGCCTTTTTCCATTCTGATTCTTATCTTCTTTTGGCATAGCTACTTCACATTGTTGAGATTCTTTCCTAAAATTCGAGGGTGATACTTCTTCTTTATATGGAACATGTACTTCAATCTTTTCTGGGTCGTCTAGTGCTCTTGCGACTTTGATATCCGGGTCTCTCGTGTTAAATAGATTCGATTTGTTATTTTGCTCTTCAATTAAGTGTGTGATCCTTCTAGTCATGAAATATTTTCACTCTTGCTTCTTTTGCGCTAAAAATTCTTCTTCTTCTTGCCTTCTGGCTTGATTTCTTTCAATCCAGGGTTTTCTTAGTAACATGGTAAATGGGGCATTGTTCTCAATAAATTTAATAATCTCAAAATCTTCCTTTGTTGAATTTCCATTGGCATTCATAGATATCTAGGTGAGATTTCCACACAATTTTATCAGCTTTCCTCTAAATAGACCTATTCCTCGGGCCAATGAAGGAGTCATAACAGGCTTCACTAAAAGTTCCCAAGTTCTTTCTGTCATGATATTCACTTGTGTTTCCTCATCTAGAACACAGTCAATGTCTAAGTCTCCTATTCTTTCTTCAAGGCATTCATTTTCTTTGAATACCTCTGATAAACTAACATGTTGATGATCATTCAGGGTTTTTTTCATCTGTAGCAATTCTTTCTCTGATTCTTTCTGGGGTTCTATCATAATCATAGTTTTTGGATCTGCCTTAGGGTTTTCTTGGTTCATGTTCATTTTTTCAACTTTATCAATCATTCTAGGGAAATCCAATACTTCATAGTCCATAACTTTGCAACAAAGACAACTAGGTCTTCTCCTAGGGAATTCCTTAGCAATATGTCCTAGTTTTATGCAACTGTAACAGAGACTTAATCCTCTTTTTCTTTTAAATGATCCCCAGCCTCTCCTATACTGTGCACTAGGATCATGGTAGCTAACCTACAAAAAATTATTTCTAGGATCTTGCATCCATTTGTTAGTCCAAACGTTCTCTCTATGCATAGGTATAACATATCTTTCATTATTTTTATCAGATCTACTCATATCAAATCTTCTTTCATCTATCAGTGCCCTAGTTTTCAATCTAGGACAATTCTTATCAAACATACCTAGATCCATACTTTAGAAACAAAAATTTCCAATTATCTTACTTCTACAGAGCACAAAGTTTTCAGATCTAAAACTTTTCACTATTCTTACCTTTATCAGAGAACAACGCTTGCATATCTTACCTCTTTTCTTTAGATCAGTCTTATTTATTTAACACGGAGCTTCAAAAATCATGTAGAGTACTACGCACTAGAGTGACAAATCTAAGAACAATGCTTTCACAATTTCAGGTCAGATCTTCGCACAAAGCTTCTTCTTTCTCGGTTCCCAGCAATCATAGTTTCAGGTCCCGACAACAGAACCATTGTTTGGCACAGGGGCAGACCCATGGTTCAATGCTACAACAACACACCAACAAAACTCTAACTATTGGCCCTTTCGACAAGAACTGCGAAGCAGATGAAGTCTCACCCAAGGTAGAGGCAGGGGTGGTTGCAGGACTCCAGTGTCTGCAACCTTAGTTGGAACACAGATCTATGATTGTAACACTTAAGAGGGAACTTAGCAATGATTGTTCATCAATAATTAACCATTATCTACTTCGCAGATAAAACCCTAACCATAGAGCATCGTAGTATTCAACCATATCTAGCATCTAACAACATTTAGCATGACACAATAGATAATATCTTATTAGATTCAAGAACTAATCATATTCACATAAGTCAGATCTAACATCCATATACATCATTATCACAAAACATAGACATATCTATCTATCTATATCAAAGCACTTAGCAAGTAAGGACATAAACACATCAACACATTGCACAAAACAGAGCAACACAACATATACATGGTTCACCCCCACCTTGGGGCTACATTCACCAACTCTTCTTCTCTATTATCTTTGTCAATCTTCTTACAGGCACATAACATCAAAATCCTACTCCACATAAAACATGAGATCTGCATGCACTCTTCCAGATCCTCCTTCTTCGAGCTAAGGTAAAGCAACAAGCCTTCTTACAATTACTTGCACATGGCTCTACAAGTCTCATAGAGTATGCACATAGCACTTACAATCCTTCAATCACATAGATCTAGCACTTAGCCATTCACATCCTTTTGATCACATAGATCGATCACTACTTCCTACATCGTCTAGATTTTTATTTATACATACAAAATAGGCCTAAGCATCAGTGAGCCCATGGGCCAGCATCCCATACCCATTATATAATCCCAAAACCCAAAAAGGACCCAAAAAGGGGCTGAGATCCCGCGATCTTTACTTCATCTTGCACTCCTCCTTCGACAGGCTGTCGAAGTCCCAAAACAGGTCAAAATTGACCAAGGATCTCTCAAACTTGGTCAAGTGCCAACAAGATTGAATCTCTTTTTATTTATGGGTAAATTAATCTTATCAATGGTTTCAACCCTTTGTGGATCAATTTTAATTCTTTCTTTTGATACAATATGACCTAACAACTTCCCTTCTTGCATAGCGAAATGAGATTTCTCGTGATTTAGAGATAGACCATATTTTCTACATTTATCAAATGTTTGTCTAAGATGTTTCAAATGTTCTTCATTCAAATTGGAAAAAACTATCAGATCATCTAAATAAATAACAAAAAAATTATCTCTTCACCAACAAAAGCTAAGTCCATGCTTGTTGAAAAGTTGCACATGCATTCATCAAACCATATGACATTTTATAATACATAAAATTTCCCCATGGAGTAGTAAATGAAATTTTTTCTTTATTGTCCTCATGAACAACTATTTGATTATATCCAAAAAAACCATCGATCATAGAAAACATATTTTTCCCTATTACCTTTTCAAGAATATGATCCATTTTTGGAAGAGGGTAATTATCTTTTAATCAAGATCAATTTAGATTTATGAAATCCGCAAATAATCTCATCTTCCCATTTTTCTTTCTAATTGGAACTATATTAGCTACCCATTTAGAATATCTCAAAGGAACAATAATTTTTTCACCAATAATTTTCTTAACCTCCCTTTATATTATAGGAAAAAGAATAGTCCATTGATTTGTCTAAGATTTTGTTTGAAAGGTTTGACACATGGTTTTAAGGGAATCTTATGCTCAATAATAGAAGTATCATAGGTTTTCAAATCTTCATAGGACCATGAGAAAACATCTTTATATTCCTTGACCAATTTTGAATATTTTTTATTATGTTCAATGGGAAGATATTTAGATAACTTTATGAATTTTGGACTTTCTTTAGAACCAAGATTACAATATTCAAGATATTCTGGTTGAGGCTGAAAAGTATATTTCAAAGGGATATCGTTTTGATCAAAGTTTCTTTCTAAAGGAATGAGTCCTTTTGGAATCTGATTATTTTTCAACAGAAGCATTTTATGATTTGCAATTTTGTTATGAAACTTTTCTTCAGATTCTACTTCATGCATAATCCAAGATGGATCATTTTGATTTTATTGATCAATGTGAGTTTCTGAAAATTCATCAATCATTTCAAGGAATTTGTTTATCTCCTCATCATCCTCAAATATTTTCCAGTAATGAACATTATCTGGTATCAAAGGTTTGTGTATCATCTTAATGTGATATTTCAATTTCAAAATAGTGGGTGGAATGAAAGTACTTGATTCCTTGGATAAGGAGTCAACCTGTTGATTATGCAATCTTGGAATAACATGAATATTAAAAGACATAAATAAATTTTCAATTAACTCCCATGCACAATTTCAATAGGATCACATTTTGGGATGTTTAGGATGATATTATTGTCTCACATGTTTCACAATAAATTTGGCATCCCCATATACAATTAAGTGTTGAATTTTAAGTTTTATATTAGCTTATAATCCTAAAAGAAAAGATTCATATTCACATACATTATTCGTATAATCAATATCAAATTGAAATCTATAAGAAAATGGAATGTAATACTCATCATTTGGTGCCACAAATAATACTCCAACTCCAACTCTTTCCCATGAAGAGGAACAATCAAAATGTAAATGTGTTGAACCTACACATAACAGATCTAGCTAGAAAATACCACACATTTGGAGAGAGCAATTTGAAAGAAGAAGCAAGAGAGAAAGAATGGAAGAATTATGATTAACCGTCATGAATAATGAATAATTTACACATGATATACTCTGTATAACTAAAATAATGCACACTAGGGGTGAAGCCAATGTGCCACTGTGGTGGTCTAGAGTTATCTGGACACACATCAGTAGTTACATAAGTGAACTGCCACCTAGTCTAGTCTCTTAGGCAGTTACGACAGTGAACTACCACCTAGCTGAGTTAACTAGTTTACCAGTCTTTAGTTAACTGACTGAAACATAGTGAAGTAAGGAGGGGATTAGGGAATGATGGGTAATTCTCTATTCTAGTGATGATACTAAAGACAATGCACATTAGCTAGTGATTATCCCAATGTTGCATGGTTACAAAACCAATGCAACATCTAGACTCCACTCAACTAGTCAAACTGAAGTGAAAACTAAAGAGAATATTCTCCTAGATGAATATTCTCCCTAAAATTTAGGAGACTATATAAAGACTAATAAACATAGGAAAAACCTTACAAAAAAGAAATCCTAGGTGTGTGTGAAGTAACTCCAACACCCCCTAAACATCACTATGATTAAAATAAAGAATGGGTCCGAACAATGAGGCCATGTTAGGTACCCAAATACAAAAGACACACTGAAATAAAGTGAGGAAAGAGGGAAAACCTGATGGGAAAAACATCCCCTCCAGGTACAATGTATGTAAAAAAGAAGAACTACAGTTGCTAGGCAACTGTGTCCTTCTGTCCAAGATGACTTCGTAGAGAATGGAACTTCTTCTTAGTGAAGATCTTGGTGAAGATGTATGTCTTCTATTCTGATGAAGGACATAAATGTAGGTCAATGATCCCCTCATGTACTAAGTCCCAGATGTAGTGCATGTGGATATCAATGTGCTTCATTCGCTACCTCTGAAATGGATCTCTCCAGAACTTCAAAGTGCTCTTGTTGTCACATCAGATGACGATCAACCGATGAAACTAAATGCCAAACTCAGTGAGAAAATGTTGTAGCCACATGGCCTGAATGGTTATGTTAACTACCCCTCTGTACTCTACCACGATTGAAGAAAGAGAAATCACATCCTGCTTCTTGCTCTACCAACATATAGGCTGAGATCCAATACTGAGTGAGTAACCGGATGTGGACTTGAGATCAGTGCTATCGCCATCCTAGTTAGAATCAGTGAACCCGATGAGATCTAATGTAGATTCTGTTGCATAATGAATACCAAAGGTGATGGTTCCCTATACGTATCGAAGTATACTCTTTACAACCTTCCAATGTAGCTCATGCGACTCCTCCATGAACCTGAAAACTACGCCAACTTCATAGGAGAGGTCTGGTCTAGAGTGTGTGAGATACAACAAGCTCCCCACTAGATTTATATACAGTGTGTTATCAACTAGTGGAGTTTCCCTGCGATGCTCAAGTTTAACTTCTAATAGGAAAGGATTCGAAGAGGACTTGTAGTCTGTCATGTGAAATATCTCAAGGAGATCTTGAGCATACTTGGCCTGAGATAGTTTGATACCTGATGCATCCTAACTAATATCGAGTCCAAGAAATAGGTGTAGTGGACCCATGTCCATCATCAAAAACCTATCATGTAGAATCCTCTTGACTGCATCAATCACTAAAGTCGAGCAACCGGTGATCAAAAAATCATCAACATACAAAACTAAGAGTAGAAGTGAATCAATCATCTTGAACAAGTAGACATTCGGGTCTGATTTACAACGTACAAAGTTCTGTGACAATAGGTAGGAGTCTATCTTGGAATACCATGCCCTCTGAGCCTACTTAAGGCCATAAAGATATTTCTTCAGTGGACAGACCAAAGATGAATTATGCATAAATCCTTGGGGGCGTTCCATATAGATCTCCTTAAAGAGATCACCATGAATAAATTCATTATTCACATCCATATGATGGACTTCCCATCCCTTGGATGCTGCAATGGAAAGTTCCAAACATATGGAATCCATCTTCACTACTAGAGTGAAGGACTCATCATAGTCAATGCCATGCACCTGTTGAAAGCCTTTGGCAACAAGCATGGCTTTGTATCTGCTAATATGTTTGTCCACTGCAGTCTTGGTCTTATAGAATCATCAACATCTGACAGGTTTCCTTCCATAAGGAAGGGGAACCAGATCCCAAGGTTGGCTCTCAAGCAGGGAGTTATACTCCTCCTGCATGGTAGATTCCTAAAAGGGATTTCCAACACCCTCACCATAAGACTATGGATATGAATATTGAACCAAGAAAATATTCCTGAAGGGAAATGATTCAATGAAAGTAAGTGAAATAGGAGGATCCTAGAGATCAGATCGATTCCTCATAGTATCAGTTGGATCAACAACAAGATCCCTTGCATCCTGAAGAGTAGTCTGGGCCAACTTGGCCCTCTACTCTATCTCTGCATATGCATCTGGATGCACTGACTCTACATATGACTATATTGAATATTTATTTGGATCATTTGAACCGTATGAATCATAACTCTCATCTGAAGAAGATTCAACATGTGCATGCTCATCATCTCAGACAGGTGTAAGAATGAAGGTGTCCACATGTGGTTGTTGAGGTACATGTGAGACACTTTCCTCGAATTGGACACTTCGCTCAATGATGAGTCAGTCCAAGAAAATATCAATAAGTCTGTATCCCTTCAAACTGTTAGGTTATCCAATAAATATACACTCTATTCTCTATGGATCAAGTGTCTTCCTCTTTTCATAGGGAATCTGGGCCCATGCACGTGAACCAAAAATACGAAAGTCGGTCACATCCAGTTTGAGGCTGCTCCAAGCCTCGTAGGGGGTCTTATCCTTGACATATCTATGAGGAGATATATTTTGGATGTAGGTTGCACAATTAAGTGCTTTGTCCCATAATATCTCTGGAAGAGACTTTGCATGTAGCATGCAAGATGGCATCTCTTTTAGAGATCTATTTTTCTGCTCAGCAACTCCATTTTGCTACGGAGTATTGGGAACTGTGTGTTGCAAATGAATCCCTACCTCATGAAAAAGATTATGGATCTTGTGATTGACATACTCTCCCCAGCTATCAGTTCAAAGGACTTTGATTTTCTTTCCTAACTGTGTCTCAACCAGGGATTTGAAATCTTTGAGGTGTTGAAAGACCTCTGATTTTTTCCTGAGAAAGTAAATCCATGTGAAATGTGAGAAATCATAAACAAAAATGATTACATACTTTGCTTTGTTGATTGATAGATGCAGAAAAGGGTCCATGAGGTCACTATGGATTAGATCTAAAGGAGAGGAATCTCTCTGAGTCTTTCCTTTGTCGAATTTCTCTTGAGGGTGTTTTCCAAGAACACATCCCTTACATATTCCTTTGGAGAAATGGATATATGGTAGACCATCAACCAATATTTACTTGCTAATTTCTTTCATATATCTGAAATTCAAATTCCCGAGCCTTTCTTTCCATATCTTATTGCTTTCATCAGCATGGGTAAGCAGTAAAGCAAAAGCTGGTTCAATAAATTCAGAAAATGTATACAATCTAGATTGATGATTTACCTGGCCGGTAGCAACCCTGGAATTGATCCTGGTGAGACATTTCATGTAATTGATACATTTCTAGATGAAAATTTATTTGTGGTTTCTGTTAATACTCCATGGTTTGTTGATATCGCAAATTGTTTGTCTACGGGAAAATTTGCACCACAATTTTCAGCAAAATAAAAACAAAGAGTTATTAGGAAAAGTGCTAAGTATTGATTGATTGGGGGAGACCTCTTCTACACAGGAGAAAATATGAACATTTGTCAATGTGTTAGAGAGGAAGAGATGTTTGATATTTTTAAGGCCTATCATGATGAGCCTTGTGGTTGTCATTTTTCTAACAAAAGGATAGCCTATAATATATTTGAATTAGGATATTATTGGCCCTCAATTTTTAAGGATACCTAACAATATGTGAGTATCTGCGATAGTTTTGAAAGGATGGGCCGTCCTACTACAACCAACAGACTCTCACTTCAGCCTTAGGTTCTCATAGAACCATTTGAGAAATGGGCATTAGATTTTATAGGGCCGATAAATCCACCATAAAAAAATAAGGGTATGTCTTGGTTTGCACAAATTATGTTATAAAATGGGTTGAAGCGAACGATTTACCACATGCTACTGAAAAATATGTAGTAAATTTATTATTTGAATATATTTTTGTTAGATTTAGGGTATCGAGAGAAAAATTTATTGACCACGAGCACAATTCACCTTGAAACTAGTTCAGTCTATTATGCAGGAATACAAAATAAGACATGATAAGTCTACAGCATACCATCATAGGCCAATGACCAAGTGGAATCTACAAATAAGATTCTAGAAGGAATTTTGATGAAGATAGTCTAGCTCCATCAGTCAAATTAGGTGTATAAGCTTCTAGAATCCTTGAGAGATTATAGAACTATGTGGGAAAATGTTACTGGACACACCCATTATGAGTTAGTTTATGGAAAGAAGGTACTCCTCCCCATAAATTTCGAGATAAAAAATTTCAAAATTTCTTTAGGATTGGGTTTAAGTCTATCAAAAGATCAACAAAAATGATTTGTACAATTGAATGAGTTAGATGAAGTGCAACGATACGCCATTCAAAAGGCCACCCTTATTCAAGAACAATGGCCTAGATGGAAATATAAGTTAATTAAGAAAAAGAAGCTCAAAGATGGTGATTAGGCCTTGATTTTCGATTCAAAATTTAAAAATTTTAAAGGAAAAGTTACCACCCAATTTCTAGGCCCTTACAAAGTTGATACAATGTTCTACAATGGCTTAGTGAGAATCAAAACCATTGATGGTTCAGAAATCACGTTCATGGTCAATGGATATCGAATAAAATTATACAAAAAGCCAACATCCAGAGATGAGTTTGTTTCGAGGTTACTTTAGCAGTCTGAGATGGAAATCCTGAGTAGGAAGGATAACTCTTCTACTCATGTTTCATCTTGAATTTTATTTTCTTTAAAAAAAACAGAAACAAAAAAACAAATAAATAATAATAAATATAAAAATGTAAAAAGTAAAAAGTAAAGAAAAAATAAATTTAGAATGTGAAAAACATGCAATGACTCATATGAATGTGACTCTACTTGAAAACCAGGCAATTGGCAGGAAGAGTTCACTAATTTTCTAAAATATTTCATGCCAATTTTTTCACGAAATGGTTCAAATAAGTTAATCACTTTTTGAGTGATTAACAATGGTAACATACATTCATTTTCAGTTTTAAATCAATTTCAAAGGTTTAGTTTTGTAGAAGAAAATCATCCAATCATTTGTCAGTAACATAATTGAAGGCACTTCTTGTAAAAGGGGAAAAATCCAGATATTGTTCAACAATACCAGCATTTGATTTCTTTGGCTTCATCATATTTGTTTTTGTTCAACAATATCTTCGTGATTATGTCAACAACATTATCAATAAAGGCCTTCATGCATCTCCAACAAAGGAAGAATTACATAGAAAATTCCACTAATCAAAGGAAAATTTTAATAATCACAGAGATTTCTAGTAATCAAATGAATTCCTGTAATCAAAGACATGATCGAAGAGATATTGATCCAAGAAGTCTTCATAATTTTTTAGGGTACAAAGGAGGTATTTATAGTACTTGTAAATAACATCAAATAGTTTTTTTATAATTTATTAGATTAACTAGAGTTTAATCTCAGATAAATATTATGTCTAACACCATTTTCCATATGCATTTCTTTCCTATCATTCTTCCAGTCATAACCATATCATATGACCCATGACCCATGACTATCTCTGGACTTTTCCACCTTTTATGATTCTTTCCCACAAATTGCCTATCATCTTGCTATAATTATTATCTTACTTCCTGGTCACCTCAAAATTTTGCGTGCCATCATTTATGAATATATGTTGTCACCTCTAAAATCGGTTTGAATTCACATAATATGAGATGATTACAATGCAAAGAATATCATTTCTCTATCATAATTAGGGAATCCAAAGGGTATAATTCATGAGTTAAAGAGGTTAACACAATTCTTTTCATTCATGTAATACCTCTAGGTTGAACCCCAAATTGTAAATGTAAATGTAAAAATGATTATAAGTTGGTGAGCTATTGATATAATTTAACATACACCTTCCATGGTATAGTGCACACATGTATTGCATGCTAAAATGATGAAGAGTGCACATTTCAGGATATCACACACAACAAACTTAAGTGCGTGTGATTTTGAGGCTAGAGAACCTTTTGTCTATATGTTGTGTTTTATAGGCTGGTGAGCCAGTTATTATAAGCTAGAAGGATTGTGTGTTGAATTAGGCTGGAGAGCCTAGATGCTAAAGGCCAATGAGCCTATTTTTGTATATGTCCTATCATTAATATAATACATCGTTGTGTGTAGACCAAACACGAAAAAAGAGTATGAGGGACTAAACTCCACTAGTTAGGGAAAGGGGGGGATAAACGTTAAGGATAAGGGGATAATCTAGGGAGCTTAAGACAAAAAGAAATATTATATTAATATTCCTTAAAGTAGAAAGTATGGATAATTATTTTATCCTAAGTTCTAAGGATGGGGACAAGTGGACCAAAGTAGCTCTTAACATGACTAGTTTCAAGTTGGGAATATGCATATTTATAGCTTGGACTTAGTGCATTTGGGGGGTAATAATTCATTCATTCCATCATCATTCACTCACTCATTCAGTTGTCCTTTGTACCTTTCTGTTACTACAACTGTACCTGTATCTTTAATTGTAACCATACCCTTACCTGTAGATGTACCTGGTTATATTGGGAGATGGAATGAAGAGGTGGGTTGTCAGGCCCATGGGATACTAAAGAGGCATGTTTTCTGGCCCGTGAGAAATTTCTCTCTAGGTGAGAGAGTTGTTGGGAATTGATTTCCCGAAGGTGATAAACTACAACTACAGGGCTCTGGGACTTCCTATCCGGCCTATTGTTGAAGCCTGAAAGGGAAGTGGGGCAGTCGAGGCACTATTGAATAGAGAAAGAGAACACTTACTTGGGTGGGATAGGCATGTGGGGAATGAGGGACTGTAGTTTGTTAGTTTGAGTTGGCACCCGGGACATAGTCTTTCTTGTTGTCAGAGATACATCAACCTGGTTAGGAATCCCTTTTCCCAGGAGGAGTTTAGTCCCAGCTCGAGGGCGACCCACTGATGAGAGTGATGGGTAGCATGGTATAAGGCTGGGAGGTTCATAGAAGGTATGCACATAATTGGTGATATTCTTACCAAAATAAGTTTCAATTGTGTGTTAAATTACATGCTACATTATTATTTATGTGTATATGTGTTACCCATGATTTTGGTCGTCATGATGATGTATTGATGATGGTGTACTTAGGCTCTTCATAAGAACTTTTACCTGAGAAAAGTTACTTTCATCTCTTCCTAGAAAACTCATTTTTGAAGAGGGTTCGCAGGCTGCTAGTATATTTGGCTACGAGAATGACCCATTCTCGCAAGCTGCCTTAAGCCAAGGTGTGAACTTCTTGCACTGTGTTGAACTACTAGGTGTGAACTCTTCCTAAAGCAAGGAAAAAGATGAATTCTCGAAGATTCTAGAAGGGAATGTTCTAGAAGAATGGGTTGGCATTCGAATGGTTATCCTAGTAATGGATTCCCTGATATTTTGGGATCATTCTTATCCATGTAACTAATTCATTCTCTCCTATATATTGAGGGAATTCTCATGGAAAAGGTTAAGCAAGATTCATTGGAAAATTGGTGAAAGAATTGTATGAAGGACTGAAGCTTGAACAACAGCTTGGAGACTCCACCAAGTTTATCCAAAGGGGTTGATCTTCTTCATGCAAAGAGTGAGCAAGTGTGTGTGTCGGAGCCAAGGGCCATTGAAAGGAAGTTTCCAATATCAAGGCTCAGGTTGTAATCTTTACTTTCCATTAATATGATACAGTGGCATGTCCCTTTCCCATAAAGCTATTTCTACTTTATTGTATAATTCCTTGATCATATACATAGATTTACTGTTGAATAGATTGTGCTATCTTCAGTTTGGTTGGTTTGTGTTGTCTTGGTCTTGGCTGCACGAGAGTACTGGAGTGAAGCGGCAGTAACAAAGACCATAGGAAGCGATAATAAGGTATGTTACTTGTTCTTGTCTCCTATTTAATTCAATGGTCAAAATATAGGGAAAGAGTCATGTTCTATCTTACTTTGTTCTAGATACAAGTGTATCTAGGGAGATTGGTTAGTGTCCGCACCTACGGATTTATCCAATAACAAAATTGGCAACTCAACTGGGGAGGAATCCCATTTTCTTTGTGGCTTTTGATATTTTTCTCTGGCTATTTGCTCTTATTTCACTTTTCCCCTTTCCTATCAATCTCGGAGTTTTCAGGATATCCTGATAGACCCTCTGGGTCCAGAGGTCTTTTCAAAATTTGCTTCATTTTCCAAAATTTTGACAAGTTACAGACATTCTCGCACTGCACTTCACAGTAGCCTGCGAGAATCTATAGGGTTCGCACCCTGCTTTTAGGTTCAGTGCAAGGTTCTCGCACTTTGCTCAAAGGCCACCTACGAGAATCACTAATTCTTGCACTGTGTAATATTGCCAGACTGTGAACTCATTTTTTCAAAGTTTTGGATTTGAGTTTTTGCATCTTGAATTGCCCAGATTAGTTTAGATGCTTAAAAAGAGTCTCTTGGACCATTGATTGATGTTCTTCTTGTCTTCGTTTTCGTGCATGAATAGTCTTAGGATTTCAAAGGCTCTTCCTGTCACTTGTTCTTGACTTTCATTTCTTGACTCTTCTTGGCAAAGCTATACTCTTTGATTTCGGAATTTGAGTGTGCTTGTTTGGTTAAGGACCAGAAATCGGTTGAAAGTTGAGTTTATTGGTCTTTGTCATTTGCTTATTGTTTGAAAGATCACTTTCCTCATGCAATTGAAAAGACTAGCTTGGGTTTCTTTGTTTTAAGAAAGTTCATTATTCCTTTTAGTGAAATTTTTGAAAACAAAAGATTTAATTTATTGCTTTATATAAGATTGGGGGTATCCTTGCATTTGAAGTAGCGAAATTGCATGATTCTTGGCATTTTTTTTATCTTAAATTGTGCATTGGTGTACAGTACCTTTTTCTCATTTCTTGAGAATCTTGATATTGATGAGTTTAATATATTTCAGGACATCGTTCATATGGGAATGATAAATGTTTTCTCCTTCTTGTAGCATAGATTTCATCGAAATGAAAAGATTGCATTTTCATATCTTTGCATAATGTTCGAGTCAGTCAAAACACCATATTGTCCACGCCATCTTCCTTTTGAGTAACAACAGCCATAAAATAAAGTGATTATAAAAATTGATTAGACATTTTTATATTTTCTGGTAGCAAACCTACATTAGATTAGTTGTAGGGCTTTGGAATCAGTGTGAAAGATAACTTTCCAAAGTTGCAAACAAGCATACAATCTTGAGTTAGGGAGAATTTAAATCCACTTAGTACATTTTGTCCTGGGAAGCCCTTCTAACACAAGGGTCAATCACAAGGTCACATTGAGACTGGCAGAGTTACTCACCCTGCTTTGTTGGTCTTGGTGTAGAGATTACATGTATTATGGGGGTCGCTAGAGAGGTATACCCACAATGATGAGTGGAAGCATTTCAAGTTGATTTCGGGCTAAAAACCCTGCCCTTGCACGTGGATCAGACTATCAACTATTTCCCCAGGCATCACTGTAGTAATTGGTATCCTTAGTGGCCTATCTCTCTAGGTTCTTTATACAAGGTGACTGTGGAGGGGCAAGTCTTCATGGTACCTAGAATCGACATTGGCCAAACTCACTCGGGCTCCTTGGAGGGTAAACCCACGATTATGTGTGGGAGATTGCACCGGGGTGTAAGTCTCTTAAGCATGTCGTCAACATAACTTTTCCACCCACTCTATCTCAGCCCCCTCTTTCTTTGTTCCTGCGACGTTGGATTTCATCACCAACTAGTGCGTTCATTGTGAGAAGGTTTTGTTTTCTTGCTTGCTTACTAGATTTTTAGCGTGTGTTGTTTGTTTTCCTTAGCAGACTCTAGGTTGGATTTATTTAATGGCGTCAATTCCTGGAATGACCAATGAAGGAACCCCTACTCCAGGGGAACCTTTTGTTTTTCCTTCTTATGGAAACATTGGTCCTCCTCACATCACTACTTTGAGCCTTCCACGTCTCACTATTGGATTACCGGTATGGTTGTTTTCCATTCAGGTAATCCCGAATGCAGTTAGTGTTTCAGTCACAAGCACTCCCCCCCAAGAGCATCAACCTCATGTTGAGCCTTCACCTTCTTTACCAGTAAGGTCTTCTTCATGTTCTTCGCTTGCAATGTTGCCTTCTGTTTCATCTTCTTCATCAGGTGAAAGTTTTGAAGCTAGTAACCCGGTGAATAAGAAGAAGAAGAAAAGAAAGATTAAGAAGAAAAAAGATAAAAAAAGGGTCAAAACCTCCAACCACTATCAAACATGTTGGAAAACAGCCAATTACTGTTACTCGTGCTGGGAGTGTTGATGATGTCAAGATCACCCAAGCAACCCGTAAGCCCAAGTACCCTTGCAGGCTTTGTAAGGGTAGCCATCTTCTTAAGGATTTCCCTGGTCTATCCAAGGTTATAGAAGTATGGTCTACACACCCTGACCAAGCCATGTCATCAGCCTCTAAACAACATACTGATGACCTCCAGTCAACTAGTCATGATACGGTTGGGAAGAAGAAAAGTAGATTCAAGTTCTCGTGTATGTTATGCAAAGGGAGTCATCTCACTCACCTTTCTCCTCATATGGACGAAACCTCAAAATTACTAGAAGACATGACTGTTTCACAGCCTCAACTTCCAGCTGCATACCGTAAGCTTTCTCTCAACCCTCTGATAGTTGATGGAATGATGACTCTGGTCCCTTCATCGGTTAATCCGATTGATCATGTCATCTATCTGGTCACGTCCTTAGTTGAACCAGTTGACAAAGTGGTTGATCCGATCCCATCCTCGGTCGATCCCACTCTACCATTAGAGAGTGTCACCCAAGTGGTCGATCCGTTTACACCTGTCGACCCCATTCTCCCCTTGGAGAATGAAACCCAAGTGGTTGATCTGATCTCATCATCAGTCGATCCTACTCTCCTGCTAGAGAGTAAACCTGATACTACCCATGTTTTTATCGTTGATATAGACTCTTCCGTGTCAGGGGGTATTCCTCCTTCTCCCATGCAACCCCCTCCAAGTAATGAGGCCATCCATTTTGATTGGGGTGTGCTAACTGGACCTCATCTTCCCTCTCGCATTCCTTTCCAGATTACAGTGCAGGTTTGTGGTCGAGACGTTCCTCAAACACTTATAGATGAAGGTTCACCCATTAGTATTTTGTCCTCTATTGCTTGGCAAGCTTTGGGTTGTCCTCCACTTGTGCCATTTACGCAAAATCTGTTAGCTTTTAATAGAAGAACTAGTCAACCTTTAGGGACCCTTCCTCAGTTTCCTGTAACTTTGGGAGGGAAAACTATCTTTATTGATGTCATGGTAGTCCAAGACCCCTTGGATTTCTCTTTACTCCTTGGGCGAGATTATGTCTATGCCATGAAAGCTATTGTGTCTACTCCTTTTCATGTGATATCTTTCCCTCGCGATGGATGAGTTGTGACTGTTGATCAACCTTCATTCATTGACCCCTCCTAGATTGCCTCCCTGAATGGTTCTTATATGCAAATGGTATCACCCCCACCACAGGTCAATTATGTGGCGTTGTCACCCATGGCTTCAACTTCTGATGACTTAGATCCAGTAGTTGACATGGTGATCTCTTCGATAGGGTTGTTAGATCATGATCTCTTTACTCCTGTGGTGACCCTCGACATGGTGTCCTTCCAGAGTGTGTTTCTTCCTTCTAGTGAAGACCTCTTGGAAGCCATGACCGAGTTTTGTCCCTTGACATGGTGTCATTCCGGAGCATTGTCCTCTTGGAATCCATGATCAAGAAGAGAGTTTCCAAGGATAGTTTTTTGCGTCTTTGAGGCAACCTCGTTAAAAAATGGAACAGAGGTATTTGAGCATAGTTTTCTAATTTCAAGCTCGTTAAAAAATGAAACCACTTGAGGATATCTTTTTTGTCTCTGTGGCAACCTCATTAAAAAATGAAACAGAGGTTACGAGCATAGTTCTTGCTTCTGTGTCAGCTCGTTAAAAAATGAAATAGTTTTCCCCCTCTCTATTTGAGTCAAGTCCTTCGTCTAGTATTTGAAGCTTCATTTCATTCTCCTTTGCATTTGGATAAAATGAGGCTTAGGGGGCATTTGCCTCAGCCTCTGGACTTCATGTTGAAGTTGATCCGCTAGTTTCTTAAGCTGGGGGGTTAAGTACCAACCATCCATGTGTTATGCATTGGGAAGTCCAAGCATATTTTTCTATGGTTCAAGCTTGTGTAAAAATGAAACCACTTACCTCAAGAATAGTTTCCTTTGATTCAAGCTTGCATAAAAATGAAACCAGGTCCAAGCATAGTTTTGTTTATATTTTAATCTTGTGTAAAACTTAAAATCTATCCCAAGCATAGTTTTGTTTTGTTTTAAAGCTTGTGTAAAAATGAAAACAATCCCGAGCTTAGTCTTTGTTCTTTCTCAATCTCATAAATCAATGAGAATGTAACCGAGTATACTTTTATCACTTTTTCGGACTCGTAAAGGTTATATGAAAAAGGAACCCCCTGGAGTCCTCTTTAGGCTCTTTTTAGACTCTCTAAACATGAAAAGATTGTCGAGTGACCTAGATATTTTCACGCTCATTAAAGTATTTGAAGAAAGTGTTTGTTGGACAATAATTTATCTCTTTTTCGGTCTCATCAGACTACTTTACGAAAAAGGAACTGAGAGAGTTCTCTTTTAAGTGTTTTTCCAAACTCTATAATCATGAAAAACCTTCGATTTTTCTATCTCTGGACTCGTTAAACAAACATTGATAGACCCATAAAGGGACCGAACCACTCCTTCTTAGGGTTCGTTAAACATACTCCGAGGGACTCATTAGAAGGATGATCTTACATCAACAAGCATATGTTATCCTCCTCAAGCTTGCGTAAAAATAAAGAGGTACTCGCCAGAAATGGTGGGGGAAAATTTGGGAAAGGGATATGTCTTCATCTTCGTATTAATTGGCAGTAAGCGTCGCTCTTGAACATGACACCCCCTATTCATCATTTGAATCCAGTTTGGGAAATCCATTTGCCTCTCATTCGATTTGCTACAAGGTCATTCCCCGTGTTGTCTTTGAGTCAATGCTGCCAAATCATTGGTCATGTCGTTCATATGTTCAAGAGAAGTCCATCTGAAACCTATATTGAGTCGGCCATCTGCAGTTGTCTATTCTCTCTGTTTTGGCCTTCTCTGTGTCTGGTTCAATTTGTATAATACTCTATTTCACCTTCAAAATATGTTACTCATTTCGTGTCATTGATGGGGGATACATCAAGGCCCTCCCGTGATGAGTTTTGTTCCGTCGACTTCAGCTCATTATCTGGAATCAAGACTTAGAAATTATTTTCTACCTTGGAGCTTGCATGCCTCAATGGAAAGTTTCTTCACTTTCGACAGTGGGTTTACATCATTGACCCCTGATCGAAAGATTCCATCGAATGTTCGACTTCAACTCATTTATTCACACTCAATGGATTGTACTAGGGTACCTTGGGAGTCATTGACATCAATGGTGATTTCCATCGCACTTGTTAACGGTTTCATCAATGACCGGTAATCAAGTGGTTTCTGCCATGTTCGACTTCAACACATGTAATCACATGGTTAGATTCATACTTTGGGCGATGAGATTAAAGACCCTGGATATCATCTCTTTTGTCCAGGTTGCGATGGAGTATGTATAATCTGTGACACATAGATCCACTGTGTATGTCTCGTGGCTATGTCATCTCAATTTGAATTTTTCGCATGGATCCATAGTGTATTCCTCGTGGCTATGCTATATTTTGACGACATGGATCCACAGTGTATGATTGGTGGCCATGACCCAGGTATACAATTGTCATCAGTATATGATATGAGTATGGGAATGCCTACCTCAGAATTTGTATATATGATATTTTGCAGATGCTTGGTTGTTTGCAGGTTTTTGAATAGGTGTTCTCCTGGTTCTCGACACACACATGCAGCTTACAAAGTCTTTCGGTTGTCACTGATTCCAACCTCATACTTTGGGGGGCATTTTGTTACCCATGATTTTGGTCGTCATGATGATGTATTGATGATGGTGTACTCAGGCTCTTCATAAGAACTTTTACCTGAGAAAAGTTACTTTCATCTCTTCAAAGAAAACTCATTTTTGAAGAGGGTTCGCAGGATGCTACTATATTTGGCTATGAGAATGACCCATTCTCGCAGGCTGCCTTAACCATGGTGTGAAATTCTCGCACTGTGTTGAACTGCTAGGGTGCGAACTCTTCCTAAAGCAAGGAAAAAGATGAATTCTTGAAGCTTCTAGAAGGGAATCGTCTAGAATAATGGGTTGGCATTCGAATGGTTATCCTAGTACTAGATTCCCTGATATTTTGGGATCATTCTTATCCAAGTAACTAATTCATTCTCTCCTATATATTGAGGGAATTCTCATAGAAAAGGTTAAGCAATATTCATTGGAGAATTGGTGAAAGAATTGTATGAAGGACTGAAGCTTGAACAACAGCTTGGAAACTCCAACAAGTTTATCCAAAGGGGTTGATCTTCTTCATGCAAAGAGTGAGAAAGTGTGTGTGTCAGAGCCAAGGGCCATTGAAAGGAAGTTTGCGACATCAAGGCTTAGGTTGTAATATTTACTTTCCATTAATATGATACAGTGGCATGTCCCTTTCCCATAAAGCTATTTCTACTTTATTGTATAATTCCTTGATCATATACATAGATTGACTGTTGAATAGATTGTGCTATCTTCACTTTGGTTGGTTTGTGTTGTCTTGGTCTTGGTTGCACGAGAGCACTAGAGAGAAGAGGGAGCAACAAAGACCATAGGAGGCGATAATAAGGTATGTTACTTGTTCTTGTCTCCTATTTAATTCAATGGTCAAAATCTAGGGAAAGAGTCATGTTATATCTTGCTTTGTTCTAGATCCAGGTGGATCTAGGGAGATCGGTTAGTGTCTGCACCTACGGATTTATCCAATAACAATATGTTTATGGGTTTTTTGAGTGTGTGGTTTATACCTGTCTTTATATTAATGGGTATTTTCTATCTATGCTACATGTATATGTTTACTGTTATTTCCATATGAATCTGTATAGTTACAGAATGCATTGTCTTTTTTTAAGTTTATATATAATGTTTCGCAAGAGCTTGTGTGTGTATATGTTTTAATTTGTATACAGTTAGGAAAGTTTCATGGGGCATAGCCCAGTTGAATGTTGGGGATGTTACATTATGGTATCAGAGAATGAAATATTTTCAGTGGCATGAACCGACTTGGGTGGTCGGATATGTTACAATATGGAATCAAAGCATGAAATCTTTTTAGTGGCATGACCCGACTTGGGTGGTCGGGTATGTTACAATATGGTATCAGAGAGCCTAGATGCTAAAGGCCAGTGAGCCTATTTTTTTTGTATATGTCTCATCATTAATATAATACATCGTTGTGTGTAGACCGACCATGATAAAAGAGTATGAGGGACTAAACTCTACTAGTTAGGGAAAGGGGCGGGGGGTGGCTAAAAGTTAAGGATAAGCTGCTAAGCTAAGGAGCTTAAGCCAAAAAGGAATATAATATTAATATTCCTTAAAGTATAAAGTATGGATAATTAATTACACTTTATCTCTGCATCTCAAATAAGATATCCCAGAGAGAAATTTCTAATGGTGTAAACTGTTCGTCAAATGGAGCTTTTATGAGCAAGTTACAGGACAAACAGTGGAGGGTAAATTTTAAGACCCAACTAACTTCAAAGGGCCATAACCTTCTTCTCCGGAATCAGATTGAGGTGCATGAGAATTCTATGGAAATCTACTGAACCATGGAAGAAATTAATGGATCTGAATTAAAATTCTGGGCATGTTAAAAATGTTTAAGAAGACACAGAAGGTACCCGTAGCATTCCATACCAAAAACACTAATTGGCCTAGAACTTCAACAGGCTGTAACTAGCAGCCTAGAGCCCAGAAAGAGCTGAAATTTGGACAGACTGTCCAAAATATTTATATGAAGAAAACAAATTGAGTTCTTACCAAAACTCCATTGGATTAGGTACAAAAATGCGTAATTACAATGCATATTTGCACCCAATTGAAGTGTGAACAAGAAAAATTAATGAACAATTTTCAAATGACCATAATTTTCTGCTCAAGACTCAGAATTGAGCAAGGGAGCAGTCATTAGAAAGGAATTGGATAGAGGAGTATAATTTTCCACCCATAAAATTGATCTAGACAATCAATTTTTCAGGAAATCAGAAGAAATAATTTTGATGCATTACTGGAACATAATTGTGCATAATTTCATAAATTTGTTAAATTATTTATCCTAACAAATTTTTTTGGTTGCACATTTTTGCAGAGTTAAAAACTTTTAGTTCTTAAAAGGTGAGAAGGTTTAAATTTAGTTAAAAATCAGTAGAGGTACTCAGGGAAAGAGTGCTATGACAAAAATATTTCATAAGATGATCAAAAACCAAGGCTACAAAATGTTAAGGTATGAATCTAGGTGCAACCATAAAGTCTTGGGAAGTCACTATAGGAAGTCCACTCATGTTATTCAATTATTCAAATAAATATGGGCAAAGGAATAGATCATGTAGTAAATGAATTAGTGAAAATACATTCACTCCCAAAGAAACCAATATGCATATTAAGAAATACATTGGAGTCAAACCTATTATAAAACGAAGTGACTATCATAATGATAGTAATCAGATAAAGAAAGAGGCTTAATGCATATATGTATAAAGAGTTCATCATATCCAGGGATTGGATATGCAATTATAGAGTAATTCTTCCCTTATGGTTATCATAGTGCGTAGTGGAAGCATGGTATGAAGGTCATCACTTCAAGGGAAAAGAAATAAAGGTGCACATAAGTAATGTGTGTCATTTGAGGCATAGGTGCATCATTATGGCATGATGGAAGGGGATTATGCAAGTCAGCTTGAAATGAGATTGGTCAAGAAATGAGAAAGTAATAGTCATCAAGAAAATCCAAGTGTTGATATGATCAGATAAGGAAGGGATAAATAAAGTACCTCAAGAAGGAAGTTGGTGTTAACTATCCAAGGTTACTTAGAAAACATGACTAGAAATATAATTGGGTCCTGTAGGAGATGGATTAGAGGGATCCAAATAATAGTGGAATGTTGAAAATTAATATCAACATAATTTGTAGTTTAAAGTCCATGAACATCCTAATATAATGGAAGAAGAAATCATGAGGTAGATATCAATATAATGGGAATGTAGAACAACACTCCAAGAGGGAAAGCAAGAATAATAGAGGATTGTTGATGCATTCCAAAGGTATTGAGGATGTTTCCATAATAGCATGGAGATGTCAAAGCTAAGAAAGACTTAAAAGTGAAATTAATATATGTAGAGAGTCAGTAAGGAACCATGAAGAATAAAATGGTTCTATGCATGGTTTTGAATGCAAAAGAGATGGTGCCTGAGAAGAATCCATCTCAAGTGGTATAAATCCATGAGTGACATTTCGAGAGGGCGGAAGTATCACTTGAAATTATGATGATAAATTAAAAGAAGAATTAGGTACTTTTAATTAATTATATGCAGCTAGAGAAGGAGGAATATGTCCATCCTTACAAAATGCTAGAGATTGGATATACAAGATACTAAAGTATTCAGTCAAGAAAGAGCTCAAATAGTTCAGTCTAAAAAGTAAATGGATGTTGAAGATCCAAAGTCTATAAGACAACATGATTGGAATTATAATCCATCCAATTATGAGTTGGGATAGATGGATCGAGGAATTAAAGAAAATATGAAGGTTAATATCCGTTTAGTATTTTTATATAAAAGAAAAGGCATCCAAGAGTGATTTGGTTAGAAAGTGATCGGGTCAGAAATGATCATGCACAATGGTTATTGTGCATGATCACATGAAGATTCAGGAATACGAAAGAATTGAAGACTTCTAATATAAACAAGGAGAAGTGATACAGGGAGAAATAAGTTTTTGCAATTACTGTAGTAGCAATTATGTTATAGCTTGTTGGGATAGCCATAAAGTGACAATGCTTGCATGTTTGCAACGTGTTGCTGATAATGTTTCTGCATATGGAAGGAAGCAAACGAAATATGGAATGTTGATTACAGGACTGATAAAGAGGCATGAGAGATTCTACTATCATCAACTAATCAGGTAGCATTAAATTCGTTTAATGGCAACCATGCAGGTAAGTATTTCTCTTTTGAAAGTATTTTGCGTAATTTCCAAAGGGAAATTCAGGTAAGAATTTCCCCAAATTGAATTTTTAAAATCCTCTTTAAGGTATCGTTTAAGTGCATTAATAGGAATAGGTTACCACCAGGTGTGGTAAAGGATAGAGGCATGTTATAGTTATCAAATATCTTTATCTTTTGAATGCACACACTAACATAGTATCATGTCATGTTAATTTTCTTATGAGGTAATAACCAAAGAAATGAGGTAATAACCAAATAAATAAAATATGAGAACTTATTATAGGAATGATGCTAGGAAATTTGGTCATGTATGATACCAAGGCATGGTTGGATATGGCAAGGTATGGATATAGAAAGGTTATGTACCTCACAATACCCAATGAGCTTCCAACCTTTAAATAAAACTTGGACTGTAACCTTTTTTCTAACACTAATAAACACCACATAATTGTATTCTTGGTGTAGTGTTTGGCTTGAAAAGGAATACATCCAAGTAATTGAGAAAACAATGGGAAGTGTGTGCAGAATGTGTCAAGACATTGGCCAGATTTCCAATTTATGAATGATGAGATACATGACTTAGATAAAGATCATTCTAAAAACCAATACAAAGGTGCATTGAATAAATAGACATTGATAGTTTCACTCATGTCTTGTAAGTGGCATAGTTTCACTCATACATGACAAAATTGTATACTTAAATGCATTTGTTGAATGCATTTTGTGAGCGCATGTATATATATTATTTCATGGAAATAATTACACTAATGGATGAAATGTTGTTACCTCATGGAGTTGAGAACATTTCAAGAGCCATTATACATTGCAACAATAAAGTTGCAAGTCAAGTAGTCACATGAACATTGACTACAGAAAATTTTCTATTCAGAAAATTGAAATAATGAACTTATTGTTATTAATTACGAACAAGAATATGCATAGAATGATGAGTCATGCTATCTAATAATGTTTTTGGTAATTGTGATTGGATTGCTAGGTGTAGGTAATTCTAAGATCAATGCATAAGGTTTTTGTACATATTGCAATTAAAATATGATGTACATGAAATAATGACAATATGTTGGTGGTATACAAGATAGAATCATTGCAGGAAAAATGGTTTTCAACATGGTGCTTGTTTAAATCTATATGAAAGACTACATTCTATTATTGCAACAACAATAAATTTTTTTATCAAATAGGATTTCATATTTTGGAAAAGTCGAATTCCTTATGAAATTAATTTGATTTATAAAATGGATTTTTTTTTTAATGTTCTCTCATATTAAATGCACGTGTGTGATGTAGATGTGATAATCTTGATTAAAGTTGGAATGATGGAAAATAACAACTACTATTGAGGACACTAAAGCCCTATAATTGTAGAGCCTTGGTGGGGTTCTGGTAATGGGTTAGCACTCTCCTTGTGTGTGAAAGCCTTGGCAAGATGGATCCCTGAAGGACTATGTAGAAGTGAAGGGATGCCTGAGCCTGGAAGGGTGGGTGCAACAAGGAGCAGGCAACCCAAGGATTCTTTTGGAATGGTAGCTACCATAAGCAGGGTGTGTCAAATGTAACAGTGAGTTGAATTATTTCTAGAAGCAACTCTATGGAATAAAGAAATTGATTTCCAACCGTAGTATGAATACTAGAATTGGTGCTGGAAAGTAGAGCACCAGATGGATATCAAGATTCCAATAGCTAAATCTTGGAGACTTTTAAAGAATTTTAATGGTACATGGTATATAATGCATTGAGGACAGTGCATAAATAAGGGGAGGGGATTGTAATACCCCTAGGATGAACCCCAGATTGTAAATGTAAAAATCCTTATAAGTTGGTGATCTATTGATATAATTTTACATACACCTTCAATGGTATAGTGCGCACATGTACTGTGTGTTAAAATGATGAAGTGTGCCCATTCCAATATACCGTGCGCAACAAAATTAAGTGCCCATGATTTTGAGGCCAGAGAACCTTTTGTGTATATGTTGTGTTTTATATGTTGGTGAGCCAACTATTATAAGATAGAAGAATTATGTTTTGAATTAGGCCAAAGAGCCTAGATGCTAAAGGCCAGTGAGCCTATTTTTGTATATGTCCTATCATTAATATAATACATTGTTGAATGTAGAGAAACCACGATAAAAGAGTATGGGGGACTAAAATGCACTAGTTAGGGGAAGGGGGGACTAAAAGTTAAGGATAAGGGGCTAATCTAGGGATATTAAGCCAAAAAGGAATATTATATTAATATTCCTTAAAGTATAAAGTATGGATAATTAATTTATCCTAAGTTCTAAGCAYGGGGACAAGTGAACCAAAGTATCTCTCAACATGACAAGTGTCAAGTTGGGAAAATGCATATTTATAGCTTGGACTTAGTGCATTTGAGGGGAAATCATTCATTCCTTCCATCATCATTCACTCACTCATTCAACTTTCCTTTGTACCTTCTGTTACTATCCCTGTACATGTATCYGTAACTATAACCATACCCTGTACTTATACCTGTACCTGGTTATCTTGGGAGTTGGAATGAAGAGGCGGGTTTTCAAGCCTTGGGCTATTGAAGAGGTGGGTTGCGAGGCCCGTGAGAAATTTCTCTCTAGGTGAGAGAATTGTTGGGAATTGATTTGTCTAATGTGCTAAACTACAACTACAGGCTCTGAGACTTCTCATCTGGCCTGTTGTTGAAGCTCTTGAAGGGAAGTGCGGCAACAAAGGGACTATTGAGAAAAGAAGGGGCACACTTCCTAGGGTGGGAAATGCATGTGTGGAATGAGGGACTGTAGGCTATTAGTTTGATTTGGCACCTGGGACAGAGTCTTTCCTATTGTCTGAGATACATCGGCCTGGTTAGGAATCCATTTACCCAGGTGGAGTTTAGTCCCAGCTCAAGGGTGACCCACTACTGAGAGTGATGAGCAACGTAGTCTAAGTTTGGGAGGTCCGTGGAAGGTCTGCACATAGTTGGTGATATTATTACCAAGATAAGTGTCAATTGTGTGTTAAATTACATGTCGCATTATTATTTATGTGTATATATGGGTTTTTCCCGTGTGTGGTTTATACTTGTCTTTTTATTAATGGGTATTTCATGTATATGTTTACTTTTATTTCTGTATGAATCTACGCAATTAAAAATGTATTGTCTATTTCTAATTTTATATATATTGTTCCGCAAGAGTTTCCATGTGTATATGTTTTTATTGGTATACAGTTCAAAAGGTTTTATGTGGCATAGCCCAGTTGGATGTTGGGGATGTTACATTATGGTATCAGAGCATGAAAGCTTTTTGATGGCATGACCCGACTTGGGTGTTCGGGTATGTTACAATATGGTATCAGAGCATGAAATCTTTCCGGTGCCATGACTCGGCTTGGGTGGCCAGGTATGTTACAATTCATACCTATTCCATGAGTTTCTTGTTTCTAAATTGTAAAACCCTAACATGTTAGAAAGAGTTTGAATTCAGGCACACAATGAACTCTGCAAAAACTTGGAAATCAATGGCATCCCCATTTCTAGTTAGGTATGAACCATAGGGAACAAAATTATTTCATGAATTCCCTACCTGTCAAATGATCTTTCGAAACGTTGGATTACTATCGTTATTTGAGAAATTATAGGAACATAACATGGCTATAACGAAAAATTTCGAAAATACATTTGATGGGAAAAATACATAGGCTAGAGATGTCAAAATCAGAGTAACAAAGGAAACCCTAGAATCCATCATAGTTTTGGAAAAAAAAAAGATAAAATTGGTTTAAATCTTATATACTAAAAGGCAGAGGTTGGACAACATTTATGGACAAATCGCAGTAGGACCCAGAATGGACAAAAGGCATACCAAGATCTTGTCTTTCAAACCCTTCGAGAGATCTGGTCTTATTTATACAAAAATACTTATCCTGCGAAGGGAGGTATAGTCTTATATTTCTTTACCATATTATCATGTTGCATTATATGAAATATAAAGAGAATAGAGTAAACATGTATTTTTATTTGTTGAAAATACTTACTAAAATGGCTATGGTTGTTAGAAAGAACCCGCCTAACAAAGATAAATTGCTATATAACCATGCTTTGGTAAAAATACTTGTGTTGCATAAAATAGAAGACTTGAATGAAACATGGCAACAATTCTTGTCCATAAATAATTTTTAAGAGGATGAACTAGTGATGGAAAACCCTATAGAAAAGGAGAATCTTGTAGAAGAGGAAGTGAAATATATGGACTCACAACTCCATCCATATGAAAATATAATACTGAGAGAAAAATATAGGTGGCTTATGAAAAACCTAAAAATAAGNAAAAAAAAAAAAAAAACGTGGGAATAAAAAATCGAGACCTCGGATAGAAAGACTAATACAGAAGCAAAGAAAAAGAGTAAGAATCAAATCTAGGAGGAAGATCATGATTATGTTGAGGAGATATCACCCACAAAAGTAAAATGTTTGAGGAAGTTGACCTCCAAGCATATATTAAGAGGAATGGAGAATCTTAGCAAGAAAACAGAATAGTCCAAGGAAAACTAGTCTAATGCAACACAATTTATGAACAAACCCACCACCAAAAGTCTTATGAAAATTTATAAAGCAAAAATTGAGACACAATAAATTGAAGAAAACAGATGATAGAATAAACAAAAGTTCTTAAATAACTTCTTGATACAGAAGAAATTCCCGAGGAAGAATCCTTCCATGAAATCAAGGAAGATATCGACCATTTAAATGAAACCGTTTATGAGATTGATATTTTAAATAAGGTTATTAAAGAAGAAAATAAAAAGCTCAAAATAGAGAGTGCTCTAATGAGAGAGAAATATCTTAAGCTCAAAAAGAAGTATAAGGACAAAAAGGATGCAAAGGTCATAAATGCAGCATATAAAGAGACTATTCAAGATAATGAAAAGCTATCTAATCAACTAAGGCAATGCAAAGATAGAGAAGAGGCACCTTCAACCACTACTCCAACAAAATCAAACAAGAGATGATGTATAGGATTAGAACCCTAATTTTGAATTTTTGACCAATTGCATGAAGACATGCAATATCTTCAGTTTGAGGGAGATGTTGGGTGTCAATTTTGACCTTCTTATAATCACTTTTTCCTTCACGTTTGCTTGTTCACCTTTCACATTTTATCCATTATCACCTCCCTTGATAGCATAATGTGCATAAAATAAGGTATAAGTTGTTATTTGAGATAAAAATTTTAGTTTGTCTTATAAACAATGATTAAAAACTGTTTATGCAATTTACTATCTGAAATTAGTAATTACCTGAATTAATGGTGTTTTTGAGTCATTACAGGAATTGGTTGTTCGGGTACTTCCCTCGGTCATCAGGATAAATTCCACATGGATTTGTTACCCTAGAAGCCTCAATATGGATAATTGCCTATTATTCCATCGTTTCATCATATGGATCCCTGTGGTCAAACTTGTTCAATATCAACAGTCCATAGACATTACAGGAAATCCATGGGCATTACAAGAAATATGCAAGAATTACAGGAAATACACAGGCATTACAAGAAATCCAAAAATTGTTCAACAAATATATCATTCAATTCCATAAATAAGGGAACAATTAGTCAAACATTGCAAGGATTCAACTCAGAGTGATTGAAGAAGATAGTCTCCATGGTGATAATGAAGATCTGATCCACATTTTCTATAATTAGTTAGATGTAGGGAGATATTCAATTAAGAACTAAATTGTATAAATATAGAAACATGGGATCTGAAGAGGTTAATAGAGAATGTTTCTTTTATTTCTAGAGACAAATTGTAATTTCTAAAAACTTGTGTTTGAATATTATATCAATGAATCATTGAGCACTTCTATGTACACATCTTTGTGTTCTGATTTTCATTATGAAGCACACCCCAGGAAGGGCCGCATGGTATGTGTTGTGTTTAATGTAGTGTTTATTTCTCTTTCAATGATAACCAATTTTGTAGTGTGTTGTTGCTCATTTTCGTAAAGAATGTGTCTAATGTATTTTTTTTAATTGCACAATGATATTTAACTTTCTGCGAGTATATTTGAATTCCTATAGATTCATGGTTTTTTTTCCATCACGTGTGAATTTGATTCTCCTATAGTATTGTCAAATATCTTAGTATCTTTTGTTTATGGTCTGAGTTGTTCCATCTCTAGAAATTCAAAGCATTTAACCTTAATTGAATAAACTGTTGTCTTCAGAGCCATACAAACAACTCTATGAATATTTCCTAAAGGAATTAATTCTATAAGTCTACAGTTCTTTAAGTTTGATTCAATTTACATCTTTTGAATTTGATTCAATTATTTTTTATTTATGAATTATGAAAAAATATTTAATCATCAGTTAAGTTAACTAAATGAAGTACGTTTTGCAAGAAGAACACTTGTAAGAGAAGTGATTGACCTGTAGTCTTAGGCCTTACTCTCTGATAGTTAAATGTGAATCAGTTGATTGAATATTTCTTACCATCTATTTGTGAGTCTGTCAAAAATCAATAGGAAAGGGTTCAAAGTCAATTTTGCACATATTGTGCTTGTGTCTCACAAGTTTACTTTCCTGGATTGATAATTGAATGATGAGAAACCAAGACCACTAGGAATTCGATCACTAATGATGGATATTATGCAAGAATAATACGAGCAGGAATATTTCTATTAGAATTGAAAGGTAGTGGGCATGAGGTATGGAATGGGATTTGCACTATCTCTCCTAATTGTCGTCGAACATGGTCGATGTTATGGAGCACTTCAAAATGGATTTTGTTTTGTATAAATAGTTGGCGGTGCAATGCATCTATAAGGGTGGATATTTATGGTGTTAGTCAAGAAAGGACATTCAGACATGACAGATCAAACAGGGATAATGGAGGATTTGGTTCTGAGCTGCTTGGGTCTCGCTGGTGTTGGTTTAAGTCGAGGTTTAGAGGGGGGATCCTAACCCGTTTTTCTTATTGTTTCTTGTTGATTACCCATGTTGGGTGAGGGGATATCTGGAGATGGATGTCGTGGTTCATTGGCTTTTATAAATTATTGGTTTTATTTCGTTCATGTCTCGAGGGTCAAATGATATTCCGTTGGGAGAAGTTTAATATGGGTAGGCCATTCAACAACTCCTTGTTGAATGTCCTCCTTATATATATAGAAAGGAATAAGCGTTGTATTCACACCCTAGTCATCACAAGGATTAATATAGATGTTATGTAAATTTCATTCAAACAAGAAATAACCCTCATACATGTCCATAAGGTGACATGGTATGCATTCTTAAGCTGTAATAGCCTACATGATTTGATGATACGAGTCATCAAATAGCTCATTGATATATTTTTACATAAGAGGGTATTTTCTTTCATGTAGTCAAAGAAGAAATGACCTTCAAATATTTGTTGGCTATTAGTAGGTCGTTCAAACCCACGAGGGGGTTTCTAATGTATCATGGATAATAATAAGAGGATCCAACTCTAATGAAATTGTTTGTCAACATTCTACATGTCCAAACAATCATCTATAAATTTTTTCATTACATATTGGTCCCAATCCATATGGATGTCAAAGACACATCACTCGGCTACTATGATGACCTTGTATGGGAATCCGTTCTTGGTACAATTGCGTAAAAATTTTCATTCCAACAACTAAGTAGCAAACCAAAGGGGTTTGTTGCTAACTTATGAGATCAGAACTCCCCTCCTCCCTCGACAGGTAGAATAGTTACCATAGATTTCTTGGGGAGAAGCACACTTAGCAGTCAAAGCCATTTTGGGCTCTTCACCTTGAATAGTTAGGTTCGTCATTTGACGAATGCCTGCTTCAAAAATGAGTACTTCCCTCCCATCCCGAGGTAGTCTCCATGCATTCGAGAGAGTAACAAGAAAGTGCATAGGGTGACCAGACCATTGTGTCCAAAGTGAGGAAAATACAACAAGGAGAGGACCCATGCCTGGTGAAGCTATTGGGCCCATTCCTTAATGAGTGTGAGAAAATTGCCTTCTGTACTGCGAATATTGTTATCATAGTGAGAAAATGATAGATTGGGGAACTAATTGGAGTGTTAGATATAATAATTGATGAAATCCACCTCCTATATATGTGTGGTTTGGGATCATGTGAATGTGATATGCGAAGGTAAGCTCTGGTCATCTGTTTTTTGGTTGGTGGTACTCCAAGGTCTGCTTCAGCCTTGTGGTCTGCTAGAGGAAGCCACGAAAATCCAAAGTTGGGCTCAAAATAGATGTTTTACTGATGGGTAGGACAATTGACTCTGAATTTTGGTTTGGATAACTGGGTAGAGGGAAGGGAATGCAAGGTTTGTCTTATACTAGGAAGAAGGTGGAAATAGATGAAGGTAACATGAATAAAAAAATTTGAAAGTTGCCCAGGGGGTACTCTAGGCTAGCTAGAGGCCATATAGGCTATGAATGTGAAGGTATTTTGCCATGTGTGAGTGTACCATATTTTGGTACTGTGAGTGTACCATATTTTGGTACTGCAGGTGGAAGCATCTCCAATTGGGGTTCTTGTGAGATTTCATGTCTGTCGATTGTGAGGTTGTCTGGAGGAGGAGTGAGGGAGTAATTTCTCTTAAATAGTTAGTTAACTTCCATCATATTTCATGTATGGCGAAGAACGACATATTTATGGCCAAGAATATCCATGGGAATGTCACCATCATGATATCTAAAGTACTCAAGGTGATGGGGCCGAGTATAGGATTATAACTTACCGTACCTATGCATAGGGACTGTAGCTAGAGGTGTTGCACAAGCTTCTTTCACTCCTCCACATGGGTGTTTTGATTTGACCCAGGAGTGATCTCAATCCTCCCCCATTGGTTATCTATTTGTTACACATGATTTTGGTCATCTTGGTGATGTATTAACAATGGTGTACTAAAGCTCCCAACAAGAACTTTTTTCTTGAGAAAAGTGGACCTTTTCTCCTTCCAAAAACACATTTTCAAAGTGAGTTCACAGGCTACATATTGCCTAGTGTGTGAGAATGACTCATTTTCGTAGGCCACCTTCATCTAGGGTGCAAACTTCTTGCAGTTTGCTCCATACATAGGGTGAGAACCTGTTTTCAAGCTTGGAATAGAGAAGAAGTCTCGAGGGTTCTAAAAGAGAGTCTTCTAGAAAATGAGTTGGTATTTGTATGGTTGTCATTTTACTGACTTCACAGATTTGATGGGATCATCCTCATCCATGTAACCATCTCACCTTCTCCTATATATTGAAAGGATTCTCATGGAAAAGGTTAAGCAAGATTAATTGAAGAATTGGTGGAGGAATTGTGTGAAGAACCCTTCTTAGACAGAAGCTTGGAGACTCTAGTTGGTTTATCAAGAGGAATTGGATCTTCTTCATGCAAGTACAAATCAAGTGTGTGTGTTGGAACCAAGGGTAACTAAAAGGAAGATTGCAACATCAAGGCAATTAGGTTGTATCTTCTACCTTCAATTAATATGATACAGAGACATGTCCTTTTCCCATAAAGTCATTCTTACTTTATTGTGTAATTCCTTGATCATATGCATAAGTTGACATTGAATACATTTTGCTATCTTACTTTGGCTGGTTTGTGTTTTCTTGGTCTTTACCTCACGATAGCACCGGAGCGAAGCGGGAGAAATAGAGACTTAAGGAAGAGATAGAAAGGTATGTCACTTGTTGCTCCTTACTAGCTAATTCAATGGTTTCAACTTAGGGAAAGAGTCATGTCCCATCCTGTTTTATTCTAGATCCAGGTGGATCTAGGGAGATCTGTTAGTGTCTGAACCTACTGATTAGTCTGATAACAAAATTGGCGACTCCACTAGGGATGCAACCCTTTTTTTAGTGGATTTTGGTGTTTTTCCTTGGCCATTTTCTCTTGACTTACCTTTCTTCATTTCTATTAATCTATGAGACTTCAGGAGACCCTGACAGACTCTCTGGGTCCAGAAGTCCCTTCAAATTTTTTGTCTTTTTCCAAAATTTTTCCTAGTTTAAGGCCTTCTCGCACTGAACCCCTCTATGGCCTGCGAGAACCCCTTGAGTTCGCACTCTTCCTTTCAGTCCAGTGTGATATTATCACACTCTTCTTGTGACTAGACTGCGAGAATTCTCCGTTCTCACACTGTACATTACTGATAGCCTACGAACCCATTTTTTAAATTTTTTGGAATTAAGGTTTTTGTATGCTAGGATGCCCAGATCGGTATGTGTGTCTAAAAAGAACTTCTTGGGCGATTGGTTGATTGTTTATTGACTTTGGATTATGTGACCGATCAGTTCTTGGAAATCAAAGACTCTTCTTGTCCATTTTTTCTCAACTCTCATCTCTTGACTTTTCTTAGCAAGGATATAATCTCTGATCCTGGAATCTGAGTACTTGTTTGGTTAGGAGTCAGTGATCGGTTTGAAAGTTGGGATTGTTTGTCTTTCTCATTTGCTCATTACTTGGAAAATCGTTGTTCTCATGTAGTTGAAAAGACTAGTCTTGTCTGCTTGTCATTTTTGTCTTCATTGAAAGATTGGTTTGGGTTTTGTTTGTTGCTTTTCGTTAGTTATTGGTTTTCCTTAGTTTCACCACCATGGTGTGGTTCTTTTTGAAAAGAAAAAAACATTTTTACTTTTAAAAGCATTTTCATTTTGAAAATATTGGAAATCAATTGCTGGAATAGAGAATTGACATTGTTCGTGATCTGTTGATATCACATTTCAAAGAAGATTGTATATCATAGTTGAAGATTGTTCTAGAAAACTCCTCTTTCCCTCCTGTACATAGGATTCACCGAACGAAAATTGATATCTTTCATTCCTATCTGTGCATTATTGGGTTAGAGTCTCACACAACATCAGTTTCATCTTTGTTTCCTTTGAGTAGCAACAACCCTTAATAATATTGCGCAATTTTAAAATTTAACTAGTAACTCTTTTCTAGGACTCTATTACACCAACAATTAGCTAGGCTAGAGCTTTGGAATAGGCAGAGAGATACACTCTCCAAAGCACAAAACACACAATAAGATCTTGTGGTAAGGAGTGTCAAATTCCATTTACAACATTTTGTCCTGGGAAGCCCTTCTCACACAAGGATCAAACCCGAGGTTGCATTGATATTGACAGAGTTACTCACCCTACTTTATTGATATCGGTGTAGAGATTGCATGTATTATGGGTATCACTTGAAGGTATACCCACAATTATGAGTGGAAGCCTCTCAAGTTGATTTCGGGCTAGATACCCTACCTTTGCGTGTGGATTGGACTGTCGACTGTCCCCCCAGGATTTATTGTTGTTTTTGGTAACCTTAGTGGCCTATCTTCTTAGGATCTTACACTAGGTGACTGTGAAGGGGCAAGTCTTCACGGTACCTAGAATAGAAATTGGCCAAACTCACTTGGTCTCCTTGGAGGGTATACCCACGATTATGTGTGGGAGCTTGCACCAGGGTGTAAGTCCGTTAAGCAGGTCATCAATGTAACTTTTCCACCCTAGCCCAGACCCTTCTCGTCTCGTTGTTGCGACATTGGATTTCATCACCAACTAGTGGCTTCGAAATTAGAAGGTCTTGATTGCTTGGTTTTCCTTAGTAGATTTTTACTAATACATTTTGTTTGTTCACCTAAGTTGACCATAGGATTTTCTTCGCTAGTTTTTTAATTCGTTCACAATTGACCCTCCACGTTATTCACGTAGAATGTAGGGTTTACTTCTAGAAAATCTGGAAGGATCCCAACCCTTGCCTACTAACCCACCGGAGGGCTCTCCTCAATAGAATGAAGTCCAATATGTCACCACTCCATAGCTGGAGAGAACTGACTCTCTATAACGATTCCGAATTTCCAATTCTTGGGAGGAATTTCGACTTCACCCCACCTCGGAGAGATGTATTATGCTACTGACCCCTTCTTGAGAACTAGTTGTTCAGTCTTTCGAATCACCAACTTGACCGTTTCTAGGACCTGAGGGTCAAGATACTTTTTGGGCCATTGGAATTTTTAGATAGGATCTCTTTGGCTCTGGAGTAGGCGTTGATATAACTGTTGGGACTGAGCTACCCGAAACCTCTGATCCAGACGCAATACCTTTTACTACTGCATATTATTTTCCTAGAATGGACACTCCACGAGTTGACCACATCTTGACCCTCCCTTTACAAATGGTCCATTACACAGATACTACGAGTATTCACATCAGGATTACCATGGCTAGTCAAGCCCCCATTGGCACACTACTTTCACCCAGAGTCACCCGGACACTTCCACCAGGATACCATGCATTGAATACCTCAATTTCCACTCCTACGCATCTTGGACACACCTACCACACTTAGAGGGGGGGTGAATGAGTGTGGGGCTCTTTTTCCCAAAACTTCCCTCTTGCAAAAAAACTCATCAATTAGCGTTCAACATTTATTCATTACCAATTGTTTTCATTTATAACCACTTAGATGTGAGAACATATCATCCATATATCATCAACAAGTCATCACCATAATGAACACAAAGAACACAACATGTATTTACAATTTTCTTTTTATTATGGACTACAATCCTTGGGGTTTATCAGTAACAACTGAATAGAGTACAACTCTACAAGAGAACCAGCTCTATATGCAAGAATCATCTTGCATTCTCAGAACCAACTGATATGAGGAAACAATCCTCAACAGATATCAATCTGTACCATAAGCAAGAGCATCAACCATGTACCGACCTATGCCAAACAACCTGAAATCAACTTATACCATAAACAAGTGCATCCAACCATGTACCAAGTATATACCAATCATGTGTCAACCACTCATCAGAAATGATTCATCAACATGTGCCAACATCATCAACTATACACCTCATGTATGTGCCAACTCATCAACTGCTTGTCTCAACCATGACTAGTTTTGGATTAGTCAACAACCCTAACTTGAAATAATCATAACTTTGTACCTGTACTAAATAAATAACTAAAAATGATGCACAATTTTCTTCAGTGTGTTTTATGAAATTTCTCTAAGTGGCACTACTTGGAACCTCTCAGAAAAGGAGTTATAGCAAAAATGGCATACCTTGCTAAATTTTGGCTTATTCTAGAGAGCAACCTTGTAGAGCGTGCCCCACACAAAATATTTGATGAATAAATCTAAAATTGCTACAGATAATACTACGGAATGTAATATAACCAAAACAATTGGTCTCACTGAATTTGGATCTGTTATGAAAAAGTTATGACGTTTTTACCCGAAACACCTGATTTTGACTAGTTTCAGGACTAGCCACAAATCCTATTTTCCACGGAGTTTAAATCCAAAAATACAATGACCCACAAGCTGAATTTTTAACCATGGATACTTTGCTATGATTTCTCACCTGCATAGCAATTTTAGGATCTGATTCATTATAGAAAAAAATTTATAGTGAAAATGGTGAGATGACCTGTAAATAACATACCTTGGAAAGCACCATCAAAAGAATTTATCCTTCCTTGCATTTCGGCCTTCTTTTCTTCACTTTCCTCAGAATTTCGGCTTAGATATCCTTGGTTACCTCAGTAACCTATATATATTCAATATCCTCAAGTGTTCCACACCAAAAATTCTCAAGAATCTCTCATAAGAAGCTCTCCATCAATACTCCAAAATATATTCCCACAAGAAGCTCTCCATTGATCCACCAAAAAGGATGATCTACAAGGGACAATTGCTATATTATTTATACTTTCATCCTTTAGGTCACTTAACCCATTTTTAGGTCTCTTAAACCATTTCTAGGTCACTTAACCTATTTTCCTTTTTTTAGGGTTAACCACTTTCCATAAATAGAAAGTTCTCCAATACTTTAACATTTAAATATTCCTTCTTGATTTTGTCACCTTACTTTATCATTTCTTGATTTTGTCACTTCTCTTGATTATTTAAATAATCCACCTTGAATTT